>JAXOUE010000139.1:0-61720 GCA_036250105.1 Parasarocladium wereldwijsianum | reverse complement strand
TCCTCCATGTACCCGACTCCATCATCCGGGCTGCCATTCCGCATGGCTTTGCTCTGCTCTATTAGCCCACCCCCTTTTCCTGCCAGATTCCCCTGGGATCCATGAACTCCCTGTGCACACACCCTTCTTGTTACCCCCCCTGTTGCGAGCTCTTCTCCGCAGTGCAAGGATGATCGCCTCCACTTGGTGGTTCCCCCCTTGTCAAGCACAACGCGCTGTGACGAAGGCGAACCCATAAGAGGAATTTTTTCTGTCCAGACAAGGATAGGAGGATCTTTTTCTTCTCGTTCTCATTCGAGAAAGGGTTTCGCAGGGCTAAAAGGGTTCTATTCCTCAGGGGAGGAGAGTTTACGAGTCGGGAGGCTCAAGACGCCGCCCGGGGCGGAGACGCGGAAGACGGAACGGGGACCGGGGGCTCAAGCGCCTCCGGCCTGGTGGTCCTTTGTTTCCTCATCTTGTGATTTTGGTTGATTTTTTTTTTTTTTTTTTTTTTTTGAGGGGGTGCTGGAACGGTACGCACCGGGGCAGAAGCAAAGTATGAGTGTGTTTGCTACGTGGCACGATGCGAAAGCTGTTATTTCCTCAAACGGGACATTGCATTAGCAGGATTTTGGAGCCCGCGCTTGCTACTGTTTACTTTTGCTGTTCTTTTTTCTGTTCTCGTTGTATTGCCTCGCTTTTTGAGACGGGAGAAGCAATTGCCCTAAAGGAATTACAGCTTCGGCAATGTACGACATTGCGGGTGAGTCTGGGCACAGAGACATTGGTCAATTGACGACATGTCTCCCATTACCTCTCCAAAGCAAGGCTCTTCATGAATGAGCCCCTGGGCCGGATACGAGCAAGCAGTGATGAACGAAACTCCAGCGAAATGTCACTGGTGGGCCCGGACAGGGCTCCCGAGACCCAGCGCTCTGGTAAAAGGGCTGCATTAGGGGGAAGCCGACTTGGTGTATCATCTCAGGGGGTGGAGTTCTTCACCAAACGCTGCCAATATCTTCCGGTCCTTCACAGATGCAGGGCACGATGACTCGATCTCAATGTTGCGTATACGCGGATCACTCACCACTGCGACATTATCGTTGTGTAATGATACCCTAAGAATAGGGTTCCGAAAAGCTGGAAACGCCTTCGGCGATCATGAGCTGGGATACGTGATGAGGGCATGCCATCACCTGAGACAATCTCGTCGTTCTTCGGTGATCGTTGGGTCGCGATTCACTCTTGTTTTTTTTGTCTTCTTTTTGACTTTTGCTGTAGCAAGGCTTTTTCCTTCTCCCTCGTCTTATTTTGGATCGAACTACTCTTGCTTTTTGGGCCTGAGGAGTAACTTGGACAGCAGAGGAAAGAGACAACATGCCGCATTCCAGATGACGGATCGAGAACCGGAACGCCGGACGATCGTGAGACCTGGGGGGCCCCGTCCTCGGGAGTTTGCTGCATCTTTCAAGACATTAGAACGTACATACTCACTAAACTGTCCATAATTCCCATCTTGAGCTGCGGCTTGCCTGATCACTCGTGCACCGGGGTTTCTCCAGGGCCCGCACTCTACAAATGGCAAAGAGAAGTGCCGGCGTCCTTCCCGCTCAGAAGATGCTCTCTCGTACACAGGACAATACTGATGATACAACGATGAATTCTGAGCGTTTCCCCTCGATTTCAGCATTCGGAGCTCGGCAGCTGCCGTGATCTGAAAAGAGCTACGCACGATAAGCCAAGTGAGGGGGATGCGTGCATGCAGCTTGCAGGATGCATATGCGCCATGACGCCGACATTCCCCCCTTTTCCTGTTTCGAGACCCTCCCCAGCTGGAGTGCAGGGCGGACGCAAAGCGTGTCAATCCTGCATGAATCTTGTTTCTAGTCTTTCCAGGTGGTTCCCAAGCTGGCAAAAAAAAAAAAGAAAAGAGTCACACTAACAGCCAAATAGGCTGTGGTATCATTCTTTACCCTATTCTTCTCACCTGCATCAAACACCCCCCCCCCCCCCCCCCGGGCCCTTTTCGTCGCGGTTTGATACTCCTCCCTTGCATGCCATCGGCTTCCTCTCCGCAATACCAGCCGCTGGCGACGATTGATCATTTTCGAAACCATCGGGAAGAAGGGGAAAGCAATGCTACTTTGACGGCCTGGAAGACAGGCTAGACGTAGACAACCAGACTTTGAACCTGTTGGTCGCCGAGTGAGTCGTGCATCACGCTGGTCTACCAGCCTTGAAATAGAGGCAACACCATTGAAAACCTGCAAGCCTAAATCCTCTCTTACTGTCGGACCAAAAGAAAAGCAAGTCAGAGAAAAGCACAAACATGCGACGCCTCATCTTTTGGCCTGACACGCACGAACCACTACCTTGCAGCAACTGCCGACCAGAGTAACAGAAATCAGTACCTGATCGTAAGATAATAGCCATCAAAATGTGAGTGTAAGACACCCCGGGCGAGTGCACACCATAGCCGGCTGGATCCAGATCGGCGGATGTGACCTGTCACCCCGATACCCCTCGGCACAGATAGGTAGGTAGGGTAGCTGCCGTATTCTTCTTCTTCTCCCTCAGTCAGAGAAGGGCGGGGAGGTGTGTTAGGATGAGAGGAAATCCAGACGAACCAAGAGCAGAAACAAAGAAAAAAGTCGCGGCGGGTTACTGCTTGTTCGTGCCCTTGCATTCCCGTGTTTGCATCAGCCTCAGCTGGAGTCTTTTGGCTGAGCGCTTTTGCTCTCTAAACAAATTTGTTCGCCCTTGTGGCTCTTCCCACTCTACCTGAGGCAGTCGTATGAGTGTATGATGAATGGCGACGTGGAAACGGACGATCATCTTATTTGCCTTGTTAGCTCGGCGAGTACATGTACAAATTTTGGCACTTTATTCCTTGTAGCACACAGATATGTTGGCAAGTGGAAAATTGAGTAATAGAATATGTAGTAGAATTGCTTCTCTTGTGTATAATGATCCCTTTACTTTTCCGGGGATCAATGTCCCAAAAATACAAACAAAATCTTTGGCGCTGTTCTTGTCGCCCTGGTCCCTCGATCTGTCAACACAAACAAATAGTCGATACAAAAAAGTTGATCAAAAAGATATGGAAACTTTTATAACCACAAAGACGAGGGGAGCATCGTATGTCCTTCACCACCGAGTCCTGCCCGGTAGAGAGGGCCGATAGACCTAGAATGCAGCCTGGACCATCGTCCGAGGTCTCTTCCCCCGTGTTCGGCGTAGGACGCGTAAAAGCGCCATCTGGATTGGACTCATCCGCGAGAAGTCGTCCAATCAAGCATCGGTTGAAAATCAAAAGAGCAGCGGACGGGCGTGAAACCTGCCATAATATCGATAGCCACCAATGAAAAAGCAAAACGAAAGGAAAGCAAAAGTCTATATGCAAAAAAAATGTGTGAAATCGCGCCGAGAAGATAATGAAGACCATGCTTTGGCCCCGAGGACAAGGGAGAGAAGGTATGAGAGGGGTGTCGGAATGGCAGCGAGACGGTGCGCTCTGTGGGTGGCAAGTTCGCATTGCTGTAGTGGGTGCAATAGCCGTCGAACTATCTGGGCCCATCTGAGACACATATCCCAGCGCCCATTCCGTGGCGTCGTACGTTCCTTGAGTGTGTGGTCCCCGAAAGAAAAATATTAGAAAAAAGTAGGAGGTCGAAATATGAACCGCTGAGGGAGAATCGTGAGAAACAAGCCGGGCTTCTGTAGCCGTGTATCCGTTCCTTCTATGGTAAACGCCGAGCAAAGAAAACTCGAAGCCAAAGTAGTAGCAATCGCGAGACCAAGTCCGTGTAGTACAAACGCCAAAAAGGGAAATGGCAACGCTCGTTTCGAGTGTAGACGACAGGTGTAGTCGCGACACTGACGAGGCGATTAGGGTATTATGACAGTCGTATCGTGGTGAAATCAGAAAGGGAAGGCCTCTGCCCTTCCAAAGGAAGACATTCGAAATGCCGCCTTATGAGGAAGGTCGGCGACATCTGCTCAGATCTATGCTCATCGTCGCTTGGGGCGAGGCGGAGGTTTGGCGATGCCAGTCGTGTCGTAAGCCCCACGGCCAAAGTTGGTGCTTTCGGGACAGCGGTCGATCATGGTGGCGAAAGAGTGTGAAGCTCGAGGTCAGCGAGTGGGAGATACAGCTATGACGAGATATATCAGTAATTGTTCGAGCCATAAGAGTGCGCAAAGACGTTGAGGCAGTTCAATGAGGTTTCCAACCGTATGGAATATCTCTCATGCGACGGTGACTTACCACGAGGTTGATTGTGCCACAGAAGTTCCTACTCGATGTGTGCGAGTTGGTATTGATGCCGTATTGGTATGCGGGAAGCTCAAGTGAGGATAAGGCGGCCGAAAGTCGGCTGAAGAACAAGCCTCACCACTAATGTTGGGATGTTTGGGTGAAGGTCAATGCAGGACAGTTGATGCTTGAGGTGAGGATAATGTCGGCACCGGAGGCGTGAGAAACCTTTCTCGCGCGCGTGTGTGTGCAGATAAGATTTTGGCGATATGCAGACACGACAGTCGTTGCGAAATGACCTTGGTTGTCAAAGCTGATCGCAGGTCCAGAAAGTTTTTGCGGTGATATTCAGACAAGTTGTTGTCTGAGGTTGTAGTTGTTGTTCAGCTTGCTGATATAGATGCAGGCGAGTGGGTCGGACAAGAGTGCTTGCAGGTGAACTGAGCAGGACGACGAGATGGTAACAAACTGAAGGGTAGACGGTATTTGAACAGTGTTGATCGAAGGAGTGACTTGGTGGGTTGATCGGACGGAGATGGAGAAGAGAGGTTCGGGAAACGCAGGGGGAAGAGAAGGGAGACGGGAGAAGAGTGCTTTTGAATAATGAGTGAGGACGAGAGTTGCGAAAACGGTGGGGGGGGTGAATGAAACGAGCGTCGCCTTCCTCAGAGACAAGGGGGCAGCACACCAAACCGAACCAGAACCAAAAGAAGAAGCAAGGGCAGCGAGCGTGAAGGAGCAAAAAGTCAGAGAGCGAACAGAAGAAGGCAGGCAAAAAAGTCATTGATAGACCAGGCCTGGTCCAGGCAAATTTCCCTGGGGGGCCGCGTCCACGCCCAAGTCCCAGCTCCTGGGTGAGGGAAGCGCGCTCACCAGGACAGGGGTCAGGAAGGGGGGTGTCCATCTATGCAACCTGCTCTCCCATCGCCTGGAAGAAGCAGGGAGGGGCGTGTGGCCAGCACAAGCATCATCGTGCTTGTGCTCTAGCTCCCATAGAGGGCCTCTCCTGGGCATCTCCGGGTACGAAATGGGACGCGGGAACAGACTCTGCCAACCAAGAGAGGAATGAGGTGAGGCTGGCCGCGTCCCGGATAGGCCATCTCCTGTGCCGCGAGATCCCAAGTTCGACCCGTTTGTCTTTCCGTCTCCGCGGATGAATACCTCTCTTGCTTCTCTTTCCGTGCCTGGACTTGTTCAAATGAAGGCTGGCCTCATGCAATGCATTCGCCTGCCCGTCACGATCCGAGTCTCCTGCGACGCTAATCAGATTGTTGGGTGTGGATTGGGAGTCAAAAGGTGGGCTCTCGGACGCTAGGTCGTGCTCTTCAAAATCAAGGTACCCGTTCGCGCAAATCGTGCGCAAGGAGTACCTTGTCCTAGTCCTCGTCCCCCAGGTGTCCTGGTCCGCAGGTCGCTCGTGGATCGTCTTCCGGTCAAGGGGCATGACGCTGCGCGGTGTCCGTCCGTTTGTTCGTCGCCATTAGCTGGGACGGTTTGGTGTGCCTGCTCAGCGCGAATGTCAGCGTTGGTCTAGGATCGGCTTCCGTCCACTAGTCAGGGGGAGGAGATGGGCAAAGCGACAGATCCCAATTGACGAGCCAACGTCGACCACTTTCCAGACATTCCAAGAACCCTTCGCAATTGTTTTGTCGTTGGCGCTCTCAAGCTGTCGCAGCATTGTGACCAGTAAAGTTGAGCATCGATTTTGGAGAATGTGACAGATGGTCCAGTGACAGGGCGAGCCAGTCCACTGGATCAGACAGCAGGGAGCTTCGCGCTCGGGTCAGGTCCTGGTAGTTGGATCGGAGCAGCGTCCCAGGGCGAGCCACGGCCAACGGCAATGCGCGACCACATCCGCGAGCTACCGCGGCCGCTTGGGCACAGGACGCTCTGTCAAGCCTGGCCAGCAACACCATGCCCTGTCTTGCCCCCATACATCAGTTCCAAGTGCAAATAATAGCTTCAGGTGCTGTCTCATTTTTTAATGCTTTGGACGGGCCCTTTCACGTATTTGAGTCCGTCCGACTGTGGACGGCCAGTTGCAAGCCAAGCATCGATCCATCGAACCCAACCCAGGCCGTTGGTAATTTGACCTCTGCAGGGCATCCTGGGAATTCCACCATGTCAGTTTGACGCTGACACAATCAGTGCCTGACTCTATTGCCTTTTTCTTTTTTTTGGCCCAATGTGCTCATGCGATCCGACTCCAAGGATCACTTTGCCACGTCCTTGTACTTGCGATATTGGAATCATTGCTGTTTGATAGGCACCAAGAGATGAGACCGTGCTCCCTTGTGGTTGATTCGAAGCAAGACCAACTTTGTTGCAAGTACTCATCATCAGAGTGCCCGAGGCTTGTCGGCAGCCACGAATCAAGTTTGCTTTTGCACCGGCATCACGATCAGCCTTCCCGATCAGCGTCACCCGACCTTTCTCGCAAGCAGAGGCAGTCGCCTCGCTTGTGCACACGGTGCATTCAAAGGGAATCGGGATGACACATGCCGCATCGGACAGGTGTCTACCTCCCTGACATACATATGCCATGACGCATAACGTACCAAGGTCGGGTCGGGTCAGGTCCGGATCGACACGTGGAAGACCTGTCGCCACTTGAAACTCCTAAAGTCGGCGATTCCTCGCAAGGTTCATATTGCCATACTGACCATGGCTCATGTCTTTCCCTGATAATTATCAGCTTCGTACCAGGCCGTGAGGCAGAAATGGCTAGGAACTGCCTCTACGCACGTCCGTCACAGTGCTGGCGTAAACCCAAAAAGTGCAGCATGAGAACAAGTGGACTGACTGGCTGATGAAGGAATTATTCTGGAAGGAGAGGATCCAAGCCACACAGTTGGGGCCATCCGTGCGGGCGCGAGCGACATGGGCTAATAATATGCAAAATTGGCATGACAAAACTGAAGCTGGTCAAAATGGAGAGACGGGGGCTTTCTGCCGTCACCCCAAGGGTCCAGAAGAGATCCTGGCACAGTCCACACAGTGCGGCACTTGTTCTGTCGAGGCGGAATCGGCCGTTGAATCTGGTTACTTTCGCACGGTGCTTCTTGGTGGCTGCCTCAGGACCAGGCAGGCTCCTTGCTGCCTCAAGACGAATACGAACCTCGGCCTACGTAGTGCTTCCTTTCATCTTCTTCCTCCTCAAGGAGACCTTTCCATCACGCTATCGAGTGTTCTGTGGTGCTGCCAGTCGTATAAGCACCTTCATCTTCACTTCTTTGGTATACATATGTCCCTTCTTCTCGGTCGAGGCCGATGCCAGTGTTCAGCCAGAGCCGATCCACATCGTTCATTAGTCGTCCCCTTTCCAGCTCTCCTGACTATCAATAATCATCGTGTGCACTGTGCACGCCCTCCGTCGCCTTTCCTCTCCACACCCTCCCGCTAGTATTTCCGGTTCCTGCATTAGTCTCCCGGTCAGGAAGCGATACGCGGTATCCGTGAACCGGAAGAATCAGCCTGAAACACGTCGGCCCCATATTCCTTGTCATCCGCAACGAGCACTGTTCGCTACGTACCCAAACGCCTGGTCGTATCCATTTGCTCTGGTGGTGAGCAGAATTAGGGGGGTTCCAGCCGGGAAAGGATCACCAGGAAGCGACGATCTGGCAGCTGACGTGCCCAGACAGCCCACATAACTTTGGTCTTGCAATGAGACGACCCTGGAGCGGATAAACGTGGCCAGCTTGCTTGTGACGCAACAAAGAGGTGCATTGTGAGGCCGAAGCGGACCGATTACCGCCTCCCGTCGACATCGAGATGAACCCCCGGCATATCACCGGGTTCGTGGGAGTAGAACCACCAGCCACCGCCATAACATATCAATGGGGTTCAGACTCTGTGTGTGAGATCGACAAGCTCTGTCGTGAACTGCTCAATTGCATGCAAGAAGGGTTTTTTGGAGCTGGTACGTAGTAATGCAGCAAGGAAATCATACATCTACAGGGCCATACTCCCAGCTTTCCGACAACGATCACAGTCGATCCAGGGTCATCCTCGTGGAATAGGACCTGACAGGACCTTTGATTCCGAGAGACTGGTGAAAGGACATCCTGCCCTTTGAAAACAATGGGACGTCGCCAAGTTCCCCAGCTCGACGACGATGCCATCAATTCCGCAACCCCCTGATTCCTTGCCCGCGACCCGCCGCCAGACTGTCGGGTTTTCGCCGTAGCGTGTTGTGTTGGGGCCTTGTTGTCTTCGCGGTACCGGGGAACAGCTTCCGCCGCTTCCAATCTTAAAAAATTTCGCCCCTTCATTTTGCTCGGCACGGGCTTCATCTTGCAACGACCAAGATAGCCTTGGCAGTCAGGCAGGGATCTGAGCACATGGTCTGCTGCGGTCGACGCTCCTTTGGTGCTTCTAGAAGCCCCAACGGGCTGGCACTTTGAGTGGTCTATGCACTCTTTCGGAACGCCGTGGAAAGCGCGTTTGTGTCAATACGGGTCGGATTTGACGGTTGGGATCACAGCCGAGAGTAGTTGACATATTTTGGCAAACTCTCAAACCACGCGAGTGAAAAGGCGGGCTATTTGGGGATAAACTTGAAGGGGAACACAGGACCTTATTAAAGGAGGTATGACGGTAGCAGTGTCAAAGATTGCACGATGAGCTCATGCCTTGGGCTGCCTCCAAGGTCCACACTGGCCGTCTCGGACCGCTTAGACTGTGCGACGGCTTTCAGTGGGCTCTGCACGCCTTGTTCGGGTTGAAGATGTCTGGGGGAAACTCAGCTCAATAACAGGCGGCAATCGAGCATTTTATCACTGAGATTGCTCACTCGCACTTTCAATTCCGTGGCATTGGGGGATGGAACTGATTGTGTCACGGTGTGTCACGGGTTTCGGGACCAGCTAGCAAGCCTGAAAGCGTCCCTGTGCACTGGAAGAGGACTAATATAGAAAGAGCAGTAACAACTTTCAACGCAGGGTCCTAAGTTCGAGACACAAAGAACAAGTGTCTCTGCAGCTGTCTGATGAATTATGTCGCATCTCGTCTGATTGGCTTTTCCATTGACTGGGCTCCAACTAACGTGGACATGCATTGACAGCCACGTCCGTCACGTACCCAGCGCTGCCCATGAGCGATGTTCCTGTACACATCTTGTCGTTATGCACTCAAGGATTTGTCACTCATCGCCTTTTCAATCAAATAATCGTGGCAAAGGCATCCAGTATCACCCGTTCAGCAGTTATCTAATCTGAATATGATGTCGATAGCTTCAATGTTGAAGTACGTGTAGTAGCGGCTGGGGACTACCCCATGGCTCTAGGGTAGCAGCGCTGTGGGTGATGATCACGTAAAGTATCGAATTAGCCAATCATGATCTGACGGATTCGATGTCACAGAATCGAGCAAATCTATGGAAACTCGTAGTCACTCTTACATTTGAGTTCAAATATGAGCCGTCAATTCGCTGGTCTTCAGCATCTTGAGGTGGCACTCAGCATCATCTCTTGAGAGCTCTCGGCCCCACCCCCACTGGCTACCCGTCAGCTCCCTCATCACCACGCAACCCCACTGCGAAGCCGCATCCTCACTGACGCAGCTCTCCCAAGACCACGACCACCACGACCACCTCAACACCCACGCTCACCTGTCCGCTCGCACCATCGTCCCCGACCACACCGAAACATCACTTCCCCGAAGCAATTGCAGCAAGAGGCGCCAGTTCATCCCACAATGTCCAGACCACAGCAAGTCTCGGTCGGCGACGACTGGCGGGACGTCAACATCGATGTCTTCAACGCCGACGCTCCCATGAACTTTGACACATCGACCCTGCGCCCCGAGCAGCCCGCCAAGACCGATGCCGATGTAGCGCAGCTGAAGGAGGGCGCCAATCAGCTCAAAAAGCAAGCAGACGTCATGGGTGCTTTGAGGCTCTGCCTCGAGAACCCCGTTTACAACGCGCCGGAATCTGCCAAGGTAAGATGGTGAAGGAGGAGGAACGATCAGGTCAAGCAATTGCTGTCACATGGGTCGCTGATACGGGAGATGGTTACAGGACATGCATTTGAAGACGATCCTCAGCCTGTTGACCAGCATCAGCGCCACAGAGGCCACAAAGGTGTGCAAGGCCATCTACGACACCCAAGGCGGCAAGGAGTGCCTCGACGTTTTGATGAAGTACATGTAAGCAGGGGCCATCTCGAGGTCGCATGATCAAACATGTTCTTTTTCTAACAGGCGTTCTCAACAGCTACAAGGCCATGGCGGCCGGCTCGGCACCTGGCTTCCCCCCCACCTCGCTTTCGACGTGTCTCAGCTGTCACGAAATTCTGGTGCAGATCGCGGGTCAAGGGTGCATTGTGCGCACGATGACCGACTGGAGGAGAGTGTAGAGTGGAGGAGGCAGCGCGTTCACGCATGGCGAGCAAGCACTGAATGAAGACACCTTTGGTCCCAATGATGATACTTTACACGACATGTTTTGCACATGCTGTCCATGTCCTCACAGAGCTACTCTATTTGCTGTCGCCCTCCAAGATATCCTTGAGATTGATCTCACCACTGCCACGCGCCAGCGGCTGAGGCGTCTCCGCACCCTCGCGCCATCCGATCATGTAGATGATCCTAAAGGTAGCGGGTATAGAGCCGTCCTCGTTGCCGTGGAGCTCCTTGTAAATGCCATCCGCTGCGAGCAGCACGTCCCTCTGGATCGGACCCATCTCACGCCCCAGAATCGCGCTGCCCTCGCCCATCGCCTGCAGGTCCTGCAAAAGCGCAAAGATGTCAGGGTAGTCGACGATGATATCGTCAATGTCGACGGTCAGCATCTTGAAGCCCGCCTTCTGCAGCAAGTTTCCCACGTCACGAACATCGGCGAGCGGCGACACATGCGGGGAGATGCCGCCCCTGCGCTCCTGTTCGGCCAGCTGCAGGGATGTGCGCAGCTCGAAGAGCGTGTCGCCGCCAAGCATGGCGCCGATGAAGGGACTGTCAGGCTTTAAGATGTGATTGATTTGTGTGAGCATGCCGGGGAGGTCGTTGATCCAGTGCATGCTGCAAGAGCTCATCACGAGATCGAAGCTCTCGGGCTCGTACGGGATGCTTTCCTCGTCCTCGATGACCTGTCTCGTGATCTTGATCTTGTCGTTGAAGGGTTCGTTCAGGTCTCGGAAGAGCATACTCTCTGATGAGTCCGCGGCGACGAGCTCTGTGATTCTCGTCGAGATGGGATCGGAGACGGGTTTCGTAGGGTCGGGATCGGGGTTGTCGCGAACGAGCGCGCGGGCGAGGTTGCAGGAATTGGCGCCGATATCGAGCACCTTTGGAAAGTGGCGCTTGATATCCTGTTATATCGTCAGCATCTGATGCTGGGCTTGACTATGCCGGGGTCGGTCTTTGGAAACAGCTTACGAGCAGCCTCTCTGATAACCTGACAGCTATCTCATCCTTTAGGTAGTCTGTTTGGCGGCTCTCTTCCACAGCTGAAGCCGCCCGTTCTTTTTGCAGCCATTTTGTCCGTCTATTGAAGACCTGGAACCGTGGAGCCCCTGGTGCCTGGGTTGCATATGTCCTCGTCGCCAGAGTTGTTCTGGTTGTTGAGGCTTGACAGATGGGTCTGGCGGTCCTGGTCACGGCATGACCGAGACACCGGACAGTTCGCAAGCATGAAGACATCGCACTGTTTGTTGCTGAAGTCGGATGTTTGCGACAAAGGAACTACAAACCATACAAAAGCTTGTTGCTTAAGTTGCTGTGTCTGCCAATCGATGACATCTGCGAAAGCCCCAGCTGGAAGTTGCTTTGCAAATTCGCGGAAATAATTCCCCAGTCAAGCGGAACAATCCGCTTTGACCAGTGGGAAGCCTCGCTGCAAGGGACAAGGCCAGAGACAAGCTCTACAGTGGGCGGCTCGCAGCTGCAGGGGCGGCTCACTACGCTAAATGGACGGCGGATAGGGGATGACATGGCGTCGCAGTGCTGAGGGTCGAGGTCTTGGATTCGAACCCCTCAAAGCTCAGGGACTCTTTATGACTTTGTGGCTTCAGTCGTCGACGATCGCCACGCTTTGTGTTCACGGCCAATAGATTGTGCCCCGTCAATTTCATTACGATCACCGGCACACGAGTTGACCTGGTCTGCACCAAACGACCAGCACGCCAGAGACTGCTTCATCCATCTCGACCATTGGCAGCGCGGCAGCCCCCTACGACGACTCCCCGACGAAGCCCGAAGCTGGGTGCTGCTTGAGCTTCGCGTAGAACGCATCGATATATCATGCCGTCTCACCGTGAGATCTGAATTCGACTGTTTTGTGCGAACTGTAATAAAAGAAATCGAGCGAATCGAGTCCGACGCCAAGAACGATAACCCTCGAACCACATCGAGCCTCCTCCCCTAGCCGTCAAAATGTCGTCCGGACCGCCCGGCTTTCTGGGCCGTTCCAGCAACAGCAATGCGAACATGCGAGGTCTGGTCCAGTTCATTGCTGACCTGCGTAACGCCCGCGCCCGTGAGCTCGAGGAGAAGCGCATCAACAAGGAGCTGGCCAACATTCGTCAAAAGTTCAAAGACGGGAGCCTGAGCGGGTACCACAGAAAGAAGTATGTGTGCAAGCTGCTGTACATCTACATCCTCGGTTGGGACGTCGACTTTGGCCACCTTGAGGCTGTCAACCTGATCTCGGCCAACAAGTACTCGGAAAAGCAGATTGGATATCTGGCGATGACCTTGTTCCTCCACGAGCAACACGAGCTGCTGCACTTGGTTGTGAACAGTATCCGAAAGGACCTCTTGGATCATAATGAGCTGTTCAACAGCTTGGCTCTACACGCGATTGCGAATGTTGGTGGAAGGGAGATGGGCGAGGCTCTGAGCAGCGAGGTCCACCGTCTGCTGATTTCACCGTGAGCTGCCCTGGTTCGTGTATTTGGTAGGCACATGTCGCTGATCATGGCAGGACGTCGAAATCATTTGTGAAAAAGAAGGCCGCACTGACGCTCTTGCGACTCTACCGAAAGCATCCCGACATCGTAGCGCCGCAATGGACAGAGCGCATCATTCACCTGATGGACGATGCCGATCTAGGTGTCGCCTTGTCCGTCACATCACTGGTCATGACGCTGGTGCAGGACAACCCCGAACAATACAAAGGAGCTCACGCGAAAGCAGCCGCAAGGCTGCAGCGCATCGTTATTGGTGGCGAGTTTACCACCGACTACTTATATTACAAGGTGCCATGCCCGTGGCTTCAAGTTAAGCTGTTGAGGCTTCTCCAATATTTCCCACCATCAGGTCAGTGCAATGCGACTTGCCAGACTAGGACAAAGCTAATGCAGGTCCAGAGGATACCCATGTTCGTGATATGATCCGACAGACTCTCTCTAAGATCCTGAGCCTAGCGATGGATACAAGCAAGAACGTCCAGCAGAACAACGCCCAGAATGCGGTGCTTTTCGAGGCTATTAACCTCATCATTCACCTAGATACTGAAGTTGATCTTATGAAGCAAGTATCCGCACGGTTAGGACGCTTCATCCAAAGCCGCGAGACCAACGTGCGATACCTTGGTCTCGAGGCCATGACTCATCTGGCAGCACGCGCAGAAACGCTGGAGCCAATCAAGTTGCATCAGGACATCATTATCGGTTCACTGAAGGACAGAGATATCAGCGTTCGCCGGAAAGGTCTGGACTTGCTCTACAGCATGTGCGATTCCTCGAATGCCCAGGTCGTGGTCGGCGAGTTGATGCATTATCTTCAAAACGCCGACTTTGCTATCCGCGAGGAGATGGTGTTGAAGATTGCCATCTTAACCGAAAAATACGCCACTGACGTCCAGTGGTACGTGGACGTCTCACTGCGGCTGATCGCCATGGCTGGAGATCATGTCAGTGACGAAGTCTGGCAGCGAGTGATCCAGATTGTCACCAATAACGAGGAGCTCCAGGTCTATGCAGCACAAAATGCCTTGCAATATGCAAAGTCTGACCACTGCCACGAGACATTGGTCAAGATTGGCGCGTATATTCTGGGAGAATTTGGCCATCTCGTCGCCGACCAGCCCAAGTGCAGCCCAATTGAGCAGTTTATGGCACTACACAGCAAGCTGACAGCATGCTCGGCAAGCACGCGTGCCATGATTCTGTCATGTTTCGTCAAGTTTGTCAATTTGTTTCCGGAGATCAAGCCCCAGCTTCTCCAGACATTTGAAACGTACACACACACGCTGGACTCGGAGATGCAGCAAAGAGCGTGTGAGTACTTGACTCTTGCGCAGATGCCTTCGGACGATCTGCTGCGCACAGTCTGCGACGAGATGCCGCCGTTCCCTGAGAGGCAGTCGGCGCTTCTCTCACGCGTGCACGCAAAGTACGGCAACACCAGTGACAGGCGGACATGGGTCGTTGGTGGTAAGGCTGCCAACGCGGAAGAGATGAGCATGACGAAGAACGCTGGCAGTCTCAGGAGAACCTTTAGCTCAGCAGGGGCTCCTGACGGCCAAGGGCAGACGAATGGAGCGAAGCCTGGCGATGCAGCCTCCGATCTTGCTGGTCTTGATATGAGCACCCCGACAGGTTCCAAAGCGCCTGTCAACCTGGCTAGCGCCGCGCATCTGTCGCCTGGGTGGGAGAAGGGGTATAACAGGCTCATGACCAGGGCAGAAGGTGTGCTGTACGAAGACGGTCAGATTCAGGTGGGCATCCGGTCAGAGTACCGAGGACAGATGGCCTGTGTAATCTGCTACTTTAAGAACAAGAGTCCCTCTGCCATGGGTTCATTCACTACGACGATTGATCTGGATCAGGCGGAAAAGGGCAAGTTGACTTGGGACACAAAGACCCTTCCGGAAAGCACCATTGAGACCGGATTGCAAGGTCAGCAGGTCATCATGTTTGAAGCGAAGAAGGTATTCGACAAGAGCCCGACCATCCGTATCAGCTACCTAGCCGGTGCGCTGCAATCGGTGACGCTCAAACTTCCTGTCGCGCTGCACAAGTTTATGGACCCCGCCGAGCTTTCTGCCGAGGATTTCTTCAAGCGATGGAAGCAGATTGGTGGCGCGCCTCGCGAAGCACAAGCCATCTTTGGTATCATTAGTCCCAAATCGGACCGCGAGTTCACCGAACCATTCGTGCGCAGGACGGTGGAGGGCTTTAGGTGGAAGCTGCTGGATATGGTCGATCCGAACCCGAAGAACCTTGTGGGAGCCAGTGTGCTACACACGTCTGAGGGGGGTAAATTTGGATGTCTCATGCGTCTCGAGCCCAACTACGGGAACCAGGTATGCATTGCCACAACTTTGTCACGATAACTTGCTGCAAGCAGATGACTGACTTTTGATAGATGATTCGCTTGACTATCCGAGGAACGGACGATGCTGTGGCACCCTTGCTTTTGAAGATGATGCAGGACAAGCTTGCTGTCGGAGCGTCCAACAGAATGGACAGGGATGAGGTCGGGCAGCCGTCGCGAAATGACATTTCGGACGCATTCGCGAACGTCATGGTGCTGTAGCAGGGCACGAAGAGGAGGGTTCATGGAAAGGATTTCAAACAATGCATGGAAGGTACGATATGAGATATCTGTTTAGGATTTGGACAGGGGAGGGAGATAAAGGGTTGATAGCCGGATCAAAGCATTTGGAAGTTGGAGGTCTGCAGTCCATGTGTCCCAGATGTGCCCCTCCGTACCGACCGTATCTTTTCGGAGCATACTCTCACCTTCCAAGACATATTATACTGTGATTTTCGCATCTGCCTTGGCCGGTCTCTGGCCAAAGATCGTGCTCCCAACTCGTACCTCACCGCTGCCCAACCGGATCGCCCCCTCAAAATCCTCACTCATCCCCATGCTCAGCTCCAGCTTCCCTTCCTCCAGGCCGAGCTCCTTTTCGACCTTCTCCCTCTCCTCCTTCAGCGCCACGAAATCCTCATTCTCATTCTCGGGCGTAGTGGCCTTACTCCTCGCGATGGCCCCGATCGTCATCAGCCCCATCAGCTCCAGACTCGGGCACTTTTCCACAATTTCCCGGCACAAGCTCACCGTCTCCTCGCCCGGTTGGCACCCGGACTTCTCGGCCTCGCCGGACGTGTTGACCTGGACGTGGACGCCGAGTGGCGGCAGGGAGGCTGAGGCGCGCGTCGAGTTGAGGAGGTTGGCCTTCTTGAGGGTGTCGACGCTTGAGACGCAGAAGAGGTTGGGGATCTTGGCGAGGGTCTTGCAGTGGCCGGACTGGAGGCCGCCGATAAAGTGCCACTTGATGGTGGAGGGGAGGAGAGCGGCTTTCTCCTTGAGCTCTTGCGAGTAGTTTTCGCCAAAGTGCTCGTGTGAGGTGGGGGCTCTGTGGAGGGCGAGGATGTCGTTTGCTGGCTTGAGCTTGGAAACGGCAACCAAACGAACCTGGACAGGGTCAGTGGTCATATTCCGATATCCAGAAACGAGGTCTTGGACGTACCGTGCGACCAGCAGCAACTGCGGCGATGCGATCTTTGACGCTGCCGAGTTGGGATGCGAGCTGCTGAGCTCTGGCGGGGTCGATCTTCATATCTTCGGTTGCTTCGCTCATGACTCTTTGAAACGTGAAGGGATATGGCACAAGAATGAACGTGTAGACAGGAGGGAAGGGTGAGCTCTCTCACAGATGAGGTCGTGGTGATGCTCACAGTCAATGTCGTCAGCGGGGTCTTAGTCGCACTGTGCCTGTGTCCTCATCCGACCCGACTGACCTCGCGCCAGATTGGGAGACGCTCATCATCAGCTTGAACATCTCATCGTCGCAGCACGACATTGAGGGGCAGAGTGTTGCAAGTTGGCTTCTTCTATCCTGCGAGATTTTGAGGACCGCGAAAAGGATCACAGAGCAGCATGGCAGACCTGAATCCCATCACCCGTCGACGCACAAACAGCAATGCCCTCTCTGCAGGCAGCGGCCACAGACGAGGCGTATCCCGCCAGGTCGTGCTCCCAAAGTCATCACATACATCTGACGACTTTCTTCGCGACTTTTTGCAGCCAACGTTTGAGCCTTCGGCGTTTTTGAATGCGAGCCTGCCCAGCCTGCAGCAAAGGACGACAACGGCTGCCACGAGCAATGCAGACAGCGCTCCTCTCTCTGAGCTTTCCACACGAGCTCAGGCACTCCTGACACAGCTCAACGCGAATACCACACGGCTATCAAACACGTTGACTCAATTGACGGATGATATTCTGCGGAGTGGGAGTCGGCTGGCATATGAGGTGGAACTGCTCCGGGGCGAGACGTTGAGCCTCGAAGAGACAATGAACGAAACGTTGAGGGATGATATCGGAAAATTCGTGCCTCAAGGCCTGGAGGCTGCCCTGTCGACGGAACAAAAAACGCCAGAGGACGCAGCGACGGCGGTCTTGGAAGCGGTAGCCCTTGACGGCATCTCCGAGGACGACCCGGAGCACATTAAACGCCTGCAAACCCTCACGCTTGTCCGCGCTCGTCTCGAATCTGTCATCAAGACATTTGGCGACGCGATGGAATTCACCTTCCCACCCTCCGAACTTTCCGTCTCTTCCTCCTTTCTCTCCGTCTCAGCCCCCGATCCTTCATCTTCCGAACACTCGTCCGAGGAGAAGGGCCAAGAAGTACTGCGTAGAGTACGGCAGGAGATCCAAGATACGTTGAACAAGTCGGACGATGCCATCGACGGCATCACCAAAGCGGCAGAGAGGATCGAGGAGCTGAAGACGCTGGCGGTTGTGTGGAAGGGCACTGCAGAGGAGAAGGGGAGAGCCAAGTTTATTGAGAGCTTGGCGAGGATGGTGGAGGACAAGCACAGGGAGTTGATGAGGGAGGTGGAGTTGCAGAGCAAGAGGGAGGCCTTGGAGGGGGCAGGGACGAGGTCGAGGAAGGGGAGCGTGACGCGGGACGGGGCACCGGCAGCGCCAGTGGAGGAAAATAAAGCGGCGTTGGGAGGGTTTGGCTTGATGAGCCAGCTGCAGAAGCTGAGAAGTGGTCTTTGAACGATAAAGCTGAGCTTGATCTGCATCCAGTGGTTTCTCGTGGCCAAGTGTTGGCGTACGAGACCCAGATCAAGCCTCTACGTATAGTTAGGCAATGCGACAAACTTTCGAAAGTAGTAAAGTGTTTCCAACAGCAAGACCCAGATGATGAGCGTTTTCTTCGCCTTCTCATCACAGAATGTGCTATCTTGCAGAGCAAGTCTGTTTTGGATGAGAGTGCGTACAGTGCTAAATACAGTGTCGTTTTATAGACACTGTGCTCTCGAAGTAAAGTGCAAACAGACTTCCTATCTAGGAAGGCGGTCAGTACTTCAAAAACCCTAACCCCAATGAACCGAGATCGCAAAGATGCCATGTCTTTGACGATCAAGGTTTGCCTTTGATCTGAGAAATGAAAATGCCATGAAAATCATACCAGCAGACAGAATTTCTTCTCTCACAGTTTCCCTTGTCCTCTGGGTCGAGATTTTGAAGGTTTGTGACGAACTGCGGCCCCGTGTCTCCGCCAATCCCAGCGCAACAGAAACAGCGGCCAAAGCCGCCTCGCACCATTGTTACTCTACAGTCCTCTCTACACCTTCACCCACATAAACCACCAGGCGATACGACAGACATACCGCTGCTACAGGCTCCCACTTCACTACCACTCACTATTTGTTAAAGCAGATTGTCATTCAAAAGCGCTGAATTACCGTCATGGCGAGCGAAGCCGCTGTCCCTTCCGCGGCTGGCGGCAAGGCCGACGGCAGACGCTCTCCGACCACCACAAACGCCCAATCGAAGCGAGACCGCCGCCGTCAGAACCTCATTGACAGGATCGCCGCGATGAATGATACCTTTCAACAGCAGAAGGACCTGACGTACCGAGACCAGCTGCAAAAGATCCATTCCGACACCATCCTCGTCCAGCGGTTCGACCCATACGACACGCAGGCTTTGGAGAAAATTGCCGAGCTGCAAGCGGAACATAGGCAAACACAAGGCCCCGGCGTGCATGCCGAAGGAGCGAGGAGTCTGCTGGATATGGCAGGGATCAGATTTACCGACTTTATGGAAGAAATCGAGGATCTCATCGAGGTCCGTGACTTTCAGTTGACGCAGTCCAAGGTACGTCACTACAGCCACTCTTTCTTAGCTTTTGCAGAACCACAGAGAGAGCTGACTGGGCAACCCAACAGCACGAGTACGACCGAAAGATTCAAGAGTATAAAAACACCTACAACTACAAGGTCGAGACGGCGAAACGCGAACACCGAGCCCTGACGAGCACACTCCGCGATCGCCTCATAAACACGCTCACTCAAAAGAAGAACCGCCTGACCCGCGAGAAGGAGGTTCTTGAAGTCAACGACTCCAACGCCCTGCTCCTCAACCCCAACCAGTTCTCGCTCACGAACCCCGCGAGCCCCGGCGGCACCCACGCCAAGCGCGCCACTCGTCTGCGTAAGGACGCGGACGACCTGCAGCAGATGTACGGCGGCGACGCAAAGAGGAGGAAGAAGAACTCCGGCGAGGACGACGGGTCGCCAGTACCATCTCGGCGCGCGCCAGATGCCAACAGCACCACGCCGTTGTGGCAGTCGGAGAAGGCCCGGGTGGCGGCGAAGCAGAACGGACCCGTGTACAGCATCGACAAGCTCTTTACCGATAAGGAGCTGTCCCTGCACTATAACACCGCGGCTCTGGCCGCGCACCAATATATTCTGCGTCAGCGCGCCAACGGCAGCGGATCCTCCCCCGAAGACAGCGATAACAACGTGGACGAGGAGGATAGCGAGTCGCTGCCGTCTGCGCAGGCGATGGAGAGGCAGGTTTCCCATGCCACGCGCAGCACTCGTGGCGCCACCAACCAGAACTTTTTGGAGGACAGGATCGTGGGATTTGAGGGCGTCGCCAACTTTGACGGCGCGAACCTGAGCCTCATCCAAGAGCAGGAGCCGCCCAAGATGCCGCCATTCGTGCCGACGCAGTACCTCAAGCCGTACCCTCGCGCAGCGGAGCAAAACTACCCCACGCAGCTGCCGCTCGACGAGACGCTCAAGGACATCGCCATGATGAACAACCTCAAGTCTTACTCCCAATCGCAGCACAAGGCCGGGGCGCACCTGGACGTGCCGGCGGGCGGGCGCAAGATGCTGGAGCAGGTGGCGATCCCGTACCAGTCTGGGCGGTTCGTGGCGATCACGAGCGCGGCGCGCGAGGAGCCGGATGGTGTGCGCGACAGCCTGGGTCTGCCGAACGCCAGCAACCTTCGGGATGTGGCGAGTCCGGCACCGGCGGCGGCGTTGGGGCACGCGGCGACGGCGATGAGCCGGACGAGCAGCCTGGGCGGGACGGCGATGAGCAGGAGCGGGAGCAATCGGGGGCGAAGGGGGAGAGGGGCCTGAGCGAATCATTGCGCTTGGTGTATATTCGTGCGTGGTTTGTTTGCACGGTACACATGTACCTGAGCGAGGCGTTTTCCTCTTCCGGTCCCCCTTTACCCGCCTCTGACAACTTCTGCCCTGAGTATGGTAAGCTGGATGATGGTAGGGCCCATGCTTCATCTTGAACAAGAGGCGTTTTGATGATCGGAATAGGTCTTTCATGTTGTTTATTTGTTTTCATCCACTACGCGCTTCTTTCGGACAATAAGATCTGTTACATTTGACCCTTTTTTGGGATTCGGCTAAGGCTCAACGCTGCAACTGATACGACAATTCTTACTGCCAAAACACAAAAGCTACTGCCCAAAAACTAGAGCCCTCACCTCGATGCTCTGCCTTTCCTCCGCGTCCTCCCTCGTCCGCGGATCCTCAAACGCGCTGTGCGGCACCCTTCCCTTCACGGTGCTCCCCTCCTTGAGGCTCTCGCTGTCGAAACACTCGAGCAGCACCCTCTCATCCCCCGTCATCCCGCTCAGGTACCACCACTCGTGCTTTCCGTTGTGCTTCACCGCGGCCGTCTCCCCGCGGTATCCCTCCGGATAGCGCAGCTCCACGGGCACAAAGTCCTCGTCGGCCGCGGAGGCCGCGGAGGCGTACGCCAGAGGCAGGGACTCGAGGGGTGCCCGATTGAGAGTGCGCCAGACGTTGATGATGCGGTAGCGGCCGTTGAGGAGCGCGGCGGCTTCCTCGGGGCCGTAGTACCTGTGGACGCGCTTGATGACGGCCTGGTGTGTCTGGTCGACGTGCGCATACTGTACGGGTCCACGTGGTGCGTTCTTGTCCTGGCGACGGATGGTGTGGTCAAAGATGTAGACTTTCTCCGCGCCGTCTACGTTGTTGAGCAGCAGCTGCTCGACCTCGGGGTAGTAGTTTTCCCTGATGGAGGCGTCGTCGGTGAAGGATTCTTCGCGCGAGGGGGGCAGGTTGCGGAGGATGCGAAAGGCGTCCTTGTCGAGGGTGAAGGTGGATTCCCGGCCACGGGCGTCGTGGATGGTGGTGGGCTGGGGAACGGTGGTGTAGTTCTTCTCGGGAACGGCTGGGTCGGCGGGTTTGTCTGTCCAGATGTAGGGCTGTGAGCCGTCTGCTGGGGGGACAAAGTAGTTGATGTTTGCCGTCACGGGTCCGGAGGGGACGGTCATGATGCTGTGGTGATGATGGATATGATGTTTTTGTGATAATGTTGGAAGAATCGTTCTCCTGGATGTACGGTAAGGATAGTCAATGATGCTCAAGTTTCTGAGTGAGACTGGGAATGTAGACAATTTAAGCATATCTTATTATACAGGAACGAGTCATTCTGATGGAGGATTTCTAATCATTGGCTGGTGGAGGTAGCATTGTTATTTGTCAGTGTCGTGTCTTGCGGAGTGCACGTCATGCGGATATGGCATCATCGCAGCATGACGTTGTTTACGAGATTGCACCATATTGCCACAAAACAGAGACAAGGGATAATTTCACAGGTACAGGCTTGATTTTTGATTATTGACATTGTTTTGGAGGAGTCGGATTTCTATGAAGGAATTGGGAATGCACGGGGTGGCAAAGTTCGAGCTTAGTCAGAGGCTGTCAAAATAAGATGCTTTGATCAGTGAAAATTGCATGCAGACCTGCACCCACTATTTTGCGCATGGTGTCTGGGTGAACGCTTTGCGACCAGCGCGTGAGCCCATGAAGTGACGAGAAATCGCAAGAGAGACGAATTTGTGATGAGAAAGACAAGAAGATCTTTTCGATCAACAGGATTTTCAAGCATTATATCGGAAGTATCAGGCGGTGTCAACATGTGTGAATACCATGTGCAGATCCACCAAGCACAGCGTGTAGACCTAGAACTAAGAAATGGCATCTTACCTCCTTGATCAGCACCAGTATATCTATCTACTCTT
The DNA here is from genome assembly GCA_036250105.1 of Parasarocladium wereldwijsianum. NCBI lineage: Eukaryota > Fungi > Ascomycota > Sordariomycetes > Hypocreales > Sarocladiaceae > Parasarocladium > Parasarocladium wereldwijsianum. The sequence continues at coordinate 39,212 of JAXOUE010000139.1, read as the reverse complement.
GCGAATGAACAATGACTGTAAAGATCCTGAACAATTACCTGGAGGGTTGAACGACCAGTTCACGATGTGAGTCTCACGCAGTTCAGTACAGTATAATACAGTGCATAATATTGATTTTTCACAGTATAAGCACTGTACGCGACATCAAATTTAGCCTCTTTTGCTCTTGGCTGTCATGGAACAAAGGACCAAATTAAGTCTCTCACCCATGACAAGCATCCATTGAGTCCCCTTCACGCTGTATCGCTGGTCCTCACTTTAACATCCATCGACAGGCGCCTCATTCATCAGAGACGGCACACTGCGAATGGTCCAGGCCTTCAGCGCCTCGCCGCGCTCGCTGCGCGCTCGGCCTCCCTTGACGCGCTCAGGCCGGCCATCGTCTGCCCCGTGAAAGTGCCAGAAGCCCGTCTATATTCATATCAGCTCGCAGCACAGACAAGAGTGATAGGGACAATGGATCCAGCACCTCAGCAGCAGGGCACGCCCATTCCCCCAGCTGGCGAGGATCCCCCCCCCTCGTCGCTGCAGATTCCGCCATGTCTCCCCTACCGCGACGTCACGGCAGACACCATCGAGGATGCCTACGTTCAGTTTATCGTCTACTGCAATCCCGGGCTGCCAGGCAAGGCCGATATTGCCACTCTGCGCGAGAGCTTTCACAACCCGCCTAGGAGCGGCGGCAAGGCTTTTGACGCCTTTGTCATCTTCCAGCTGGTTCGCCAGTTTTACCAGAAGGAGATCAAGACATGGGCCGAGTTGACCATGAAGCTGGGCGTGGAGCCCCCGGACCCGTCCAGGGATGAGAGCACGCAAAAGATTGCGCAGTACGGAGTGAGGCTGAAGGTGGGTTTGCATTTCTCACAGTTTTTCCGTCCCAAGAGGTCGAAAAAAAAAGAAAAAAGAAAAGAAAGACAGAGTTGAGGACTGACCACGTGCAGAAATGGATGAACTCAATGCATGTCAAGGCCTTCTTTGAGTATCTCATGAACATCCCCAACGAGTATTGGACCCAGATACCCACAGGTCAGGATCCAACAGCCATACCGATGAGAGACGGTGTGGCTATTGAAGACGACATGGCATTGAGAGCCTTGCTGCCGCATATCCGTCGTAAGAAGGGCAGGAAACGGCCAGGCGAGGAGGACCACCTCCTGACGCCGTCTATGCAGCATCAACAACAACGTCCCAGGCTATCACCGTCATCAGGGATGGATGACCCTCGGCATACCCACGGAGGTCAGCCCATGTGGTCTGCCGCGCCGGACGCGCCAAGATCGGCTGTCCCCGCGTGGGGTGAAGGCGACGCTGCACACACGCCTGTCTTCCGATGGCCGCAATCTGCCGTGACGCCGACGACGAGAGCCGGATTCTGGGAGGATGCGAATGAGCCGCAGTCGGCGGTGACGCCTTCGGGGAAGAAGCCAACCCAGAGGCGGGGAGTAAAAAACGTCTCCTCGGCGTGGAAGACGGGCGGGCCGGAGAGCAGTGGGAAGACGAGGGGGCGACCCCCTATCAACAGGACTCCGATCGACGGACCGAGCTTCTCGAACGTGACCTGGCCGTCATCTACGCAGCATCCTTTGTCAACGGGCTCGCCATATCCCCAGATGCCCCCTTCGGCATTGCATACACCAGGAAGTCAACCCTACACAGGGCCAGCGGCAACAGCATCGCCAGCAACCGCATCACCAGCAACAGCATCACCAGCAACAGCGCCACCAGCTGCACATGTGGCCGCGGTCTCTTATCCAGTGTACTCCCCTACCACCGGACCGACTTCCCGACCTCCGCGCCTACAAAGCGATACTGCACGCCCACCACGGCCCAGCATCTCCCTTCAAGTTCCAGAGAGGCCGTCTGGCTCGGTCCGCCTAGCGACACCACCAGGCGTGCACACTGGCCCTTCTCCCACTCCTCCACCTCCACCTCTACCTCCTTCGGCCGGCCCGTCCGTTGCTTCCAACGGCTTCAGACCCGACCCGCAAGGTGACGTGGAGTCAACTGCAGAACCACAATCCCGATCCGCCGCCTGGTCGACCTGGACGAATGAAGCACTGGATGCCTACAGCGCAGACGATCCAACACAGACCCCTCGCTCGACCAACCAGGCGAACCCCAGCACCAACCCCCCCGCGGCGGGAACTGCCAGCAACATCAATGCCAACAGCACCAGCGGCGCCGGCGCCAACGCCGGCGCTGATACGGCCGGCAGCACAGCAAACCAACAATCCTCCTCCTCGACGTCTTTCTCCTCCTCCTCCAACAATACCAGGTTCAACGCCGAGCGCAACACCACCCTCCCCGACTTCTACTTTGAGAAGATTGAGGACCGCACCAACGTCGACACTGTCATGTCTTACTTTATCCAGGCCACTTACGACGCCGAGTGGTGCCACACCGACGGCACCCCCGCGCCACCCGCCACTCTCGAGGAGGCCACCGCCATCGTCAACACCGCCCTCCAGACCATGTACCGCTCCGCCACCTCGCCGCAGGTCTTCCTCATCAACCTCGCCGCCCTCGCGGGCGCGCGCCACCTCATGAACAGGCGTGCGCGGTACGTCCGGCGCGGCGGCGACGAGCAGTTTCGGTACTACTCCTTTGAGTGGGAGTACCGCTTCGGGCACGTGCAGGGCAAGTTTTCGATGCTGCACAAGGTGCCGCGGAGTATGTGGCCCGTGGAGATGCCGTCGGTGGAGGGAGACGCGGACCAAAAGGATAGAGAGAAGGAGAGGGCGGAGAAGAAGGAGAAGCTGAGTGCCGAGGATTGGCAGAAGAAATATGAAAACCTGCTCAAGGAGACGGAGAGGCGGAACAAGGAGATGTGGGAGTTGAGGACGAGGGTGATGGGGTGGGGAAGGGGAGCGTGATGTAAGATGTCACAAGTCTTGGGTATAAAGAGGACGACACCGATTCGGGTGATGTACAATGCTGTACATAATAGAGCTTCTGTATTTAGACCATATCAATTATTCACATTTTCTTCATTCTGTATTACTCTGGTAGGGCCGATTACGGACCAAAGAGTTTATGTGCGATCATTGTAGTCACTTCCTATACACAGCTGCCAGATTTATGTAACCGTGCTTACCTGCCCTCTGGGCACCTCAAGAAGGAATCAGCAATCATTCATCATCATATTGCACCCTGAAAAAAGTGCCGGAAGCAGAAAAAAACTAAAAAAAACTGAAACAGCTCTCGATCGGTTACTCCCTCGCTATCTTTTTCACCAACCAAAACTCTCGCAATGCAGTTCAATACTCGGGCCCTCTGGACGGATCGCGCCAGCCGTTGTGTCGCGAACCTGCTTCATCAACCCATCCGGTCCACACCCCATCATCAGCACCGCGTGGTCCCGCGGCGTATTCTTGATAGCGGCCTCTATGAGCCCCGCCACCTTGGGGCGCTCGTAGTGGATGGGCACGTTGTTGATGCGCGAGGTGATGCCGTCGACGGGCGACGCCAGTTCGTCCGAGTCGGCAGCGGATTGTGCAGAGTCCACGCTGAGTGTCGTCGCAGCCTTTGAGAGCTCCGGACGTGTCATCCCCGCCTTTTCGAGGTCATGCTTTTCGAGGTCGCAGGCTCCAGGGCTGCTGACGCGCTCGATTGGACTGGGCATCTGCGTGGACGTCACAGGTTCCAGGCTGGGCGCATCGCGGGTGACGTAGAGTTTGATCTGGAAACGAGAGTCTTTCTTGAGCGCCTCGAGGTGCTCGGCGAACCATCCGAGCATTGCTAGCGACCCGTTAGTATACCCTTGGTCAGTTGAGGGGATAGCGACATACCTTTTTGCCTTACTGTCCAGATGAAAATGATCTCCTTGGCCTCACCGGGTTCGAGGCTCTTGAGGATACCAAGAGCATTGCCAAACGTGAATGTGGCACCAGATCCGCCTGCAACGAGGATGATTTTGTCGAAACGCATGCAGTTGGGAAATGTCCCGTAAGGCCCTTCCACGGACGCCTTGAGTGACACGCCGGGTCGCTGGACAGCGAAATCGTGAAGCGCCGAGGTGAATCCATCGTGAGAAGTGATCAAAAACTCTACAGGGTCGTGGGAGACAATAGTGAACGGATGTGTCTCGGTCAAACGCAGTCTCGGGATCCAGAGGAAACAGTGCTTCCCTGATACCGCGCCGAAAGGTGCCTTCCTCACGACGACCCTGGTGCCTCCGTTGCCAAGTGGCGTGAGAGTCACACTATTGTTGGCGCTGTAGGCCGCGAGCCGGCCGATTCTGACGATGCGATCCACGGCCCAGACGCCGCCGGCGACAGCGACCAGATACACAACCTTCTTGCTCATTTCCGGCTGGTGCAGACCGGCAAACACGATGCCGGTGATCCAAAAAGTAGTGTGGCTGTAGTAGAAGAGTTCGTACCACCAGCGGCGGATGATGAGCCCGCCGATGCCGAGGAACAGGAACGAGATGCCGGCGACCATGCCGTAGATCTCGTCCTGCTCGAGTAGGCGCTCAGGCCGACCCGTGCTGACAAAGTTGTAGGAGTAGCAGCAGGCGTGGATGATCACAAAGACCACAGTCAGAGTCCCTGCGACCTGGTGGAAGATGTTGAGGCGCTCATATGACCAGGAGGATAGGATAGCCAGAGGCGTATTCTTGAGAGCGAGAAAGATGACTACCATCAGGTTTGCCATTGCCATCCTATGATACGTTAGTAAAACAGTCAGTGACCTCTGTTTGATGTTTTTCCTCACCAAGCCATTCGAGATCCCATGTTGGAGAGCCATGTGAGGGCTGGATCCGTGTTTGTGAAGGCGATGCACAGGTTGATGACCAAGTAGACGGCCACCAGAGCTCCGTGTCCTATCGAAGGCAGTACGGGCATGCTGCGCAGCAAGATTGACCGAGCTTTGCTATCAAGCTTGTGAGCACAATCCAGAGTCACGACAGTGAAAACGTTCATTGTGTGCCAGACGTACCGAGCCATGGTGGTAGGCAAGGGCGCCTTGGTCGAGGACTGCAGAGCGGGATGAGGGTTCATCACCCGAAGCCACTGCGAGATGATGATGATCAAGGCGAGACTTCCCATGGAGATCAAAAATACGAGCATCTGCTCGTTGTTCTTCTGCTTGCGGACGTCGAAGCGATGGGGGTCGTTGTGCCCGGAGCCTGTTGAGGCGTGTGATGAGTGGTGATCAGTCATCGCGTCGATTCTTGACCAGGACTTGAAGATGTGGTGATGGTCGTCAAGAAGTGAGATGTAAGAGATGAAGAGAAGATAGAGAAAGAAGTGAAGAAGAGAAGGGAAACACTGGTACTGTAGAGGCCCTTGTAGACAGCTGTGTGCGTGGCCCGGTCTGTGACAGCTGGCGGTGACGGGGCTCAGTTTCTCCGGTACCACGGGACCGAAACTCAGGTCTCTCGCGTTCCAGATGTCGAGTTCCTGATTAAGTGTTTCTATTGCAGGGTGAATAAGCATCAGTCATTCTGTCCATGAGGGATATAAACCAGTTATGATGATTCTCACTTCCAGAAGGCAAGCATCTGTCTGGCTGTATTCGTGCCCCAAGAAGCAATAACAGAATCTGCAGATTCGATATAGCTGCAAAGACCATACAAAGTCCTTTAATGGAGACGTTTGTAGTTATGGAAATCCTCTATAGTGTTCCTCCAAATACTCATTAAGATGAAGGTGACACGATCTTGCGGCCTTGGTGCTGGGTCCGGGGCAAACTGCTACTGAGCTGCGTGCTCTGATCAATCGAGGGATGGCAATCAAAGTACAGACACGTCGAAAGGATTCCGTCTACCTCATACAGGGATATAGATTTTGAGTGATCACAAGAGTCGTGGAAAAGGCTTTTTATAAGTCCGTCGCTAGTCACTCAATCTCTCGTCTCTTCTTGGTTGCAACCAGGGAACACTCCATCGGCGATGTCGATTGTGTCGGGACAGCGACTCTATATTGCTTGACCTACTCATGGAGATAGCTTCAACAGCCAGACAGCATTAGAGGGAGTGTGAGGCCCTTCTCCTGAGATGTATGCCTGGGCTGTATATGGCCCGCACCATGATGATCCGGAAAGGCTTCCATGTCCCGTGTCTGGGCGCTGCCAATACACCCCCCCATGATGACTGCAATTTGAGTCACAAAAGATCTTTACTTCCATTTTCCCTGCCAATCAATTCATTATCTCTGAAGCAAATGTACTGCGGGCCGTTGCGTTCTAGCTCCCGTGACACAAGGTTGAGTTGGCCCCCTGAGCCCCGAAAGCTTGGTGTGCTTGTGCTGCCCAACACTCATCAACTTCTGACGTCCCGTCTTCTCTCGAGCCGTTCGAAGGCTGCGGAGATTTCGAGGAGACGACGACCGTGGTTGAGCGTAGTTGACAAATATGTTCGTCATCCTATAACGTCTGCAGTGGACCGTCACCAGGGTGGGATCGCGGCATTCCGATTCGAGAACATGACTTGGTGATTCGTTCTTTTCGGGGGGATACTGCAGGATATCCATGCAGGGCAATATAGGACAAGGGGCACAAAAGGAGAACCCCCCCGCACCGCAAACAGCCGCCTATACACATACAAAGTAAAATGTCCCGTCTATGGGAACTCGCGGGATACGGCGCGGCGGATTTCAGGATCCCTGTACCGTCCGCTGGGTGGTCTCGGTCGCGCCTCGTGGTGAGTCTTGGGCACATGTCAACACAAGGCACCAAGATCGGATTGTTATTCTTTCCCGAAAGACACTGTGTGCTGTCTAGGCACGTCCCAAACCTCAAGCCTTCAGAGGCATGAGCCAGTTTATGAAGCCTGCCTGTGCAACCCACACTGTCGCGGCATATCTGTATCGAATATGGTGCTCTGTATCCACGCGAAGAACAGATGGCAACTCTAGTGTTTCAGGATATTGTGCTCTGATAAGAGACAAACAAGCAAGTCATGACTCAATTGGTAGTGACTCTACTTTTTGGCATGAGACCCCCTCGAACTGGCGGATTGCTCAGAATCGGACTCTGAGCGACAACAAGGAGGCAGAACTTCCGTTCTTGATTTCGTCTTTGCTGACGCAATGCCGCGTGATACCGTTGCCAGATGATTTTGCTCTGAAATTGACCGATTCAGTAATCGATCTGGGGTACACCCCTCCAAGCAGAACCCTTCTCATCCTCGATCCAGCGTGCACAAGACTTGGGAGACCAACCCGCCAGCGCAACCCATGGGCATCAATCTCCATAGAGAGCGGAATGGGCGGAGCGGCATGCAGGCATGACAAATGCATGTGTTGGCGTTACATCCGACTGTGACCAAGCGGTCTTCCCAATGCAGTATGTTGTTGACGTGTGCACGTGGTGCCAGCTTAATCCAGATCTAGAATCCAAGGTAGGAGAAACGGAGGCCAAGGGGAGTGCCCGTTTCCACTCGTCTTATATTCATGGCACAGAAAATGTTGTCAGAAGACCGGAGAAAGGTGGTGAAGCTTGCATGCCGTCATGCCGACCGAGACTCAAAGGTGGGCTTGGCCTTGGAGGTTCGAAGGGGAAATGTTCCATGACCTAGTTGCCGAGAACCAAGCCGGACTTGCAGAGAAGGAAGAGTCAAGTAAACAGCCGGCAAAGACAAGAGCTTCTTTCAAAATTGCGTCAGCGTAGAAATCAAACCGGGAAGAGTCCAACCTCAACGCTTGACCATTCAAACCCACAGGTTTCACTCTGACGTGGCTCAGACCAGTAATAAAATGACCGACAGAGATTATTATTTATCGTTCTGTGGAGCTTGAAATATCCCGCAGGACATTGATCTCGTCATGCTTAGCGAGGCTGTGAATGCATCTGTAGTTCCTAGAGCAGTACTTGCCAGAAAGCGTGTACGCAAACGTGGGAGTCAGTCGAGTAATCAACCTTTAGATCTGCAAAAACTGTATAAAAACATCTGCTGTCTCCTCCCTTATAGCCTCCTGAGAGCTCGATTCTGCCTCTATCCAACTCGAGTACCTGATTAGAACAATTCACCAGACATACGCCATGAACAAATCCTCCTCTTCCTCAATCCCCTCCTTCTGCTCCTCAAACTCCACAACCCTCTCCCCTCTCCCCCTTCTCATCTCCCTCCTACACTCCTTCAACCTCTCCTCCAGCACACCCCGCCCTCTCCACGCGCTCACACTCCTCACATACCCGCCATACGCTTCCTCCCACCTCCCCATCAGCCGCAGCGCCTCCGCCCTCGCCTACTGCGCTTTCCCCCTGTGCCTGCTCAGCCCGTACGCCGCCGCCGCGTCGTGCGCCCTATCCGCGTGGAGGAGCGCTTGAGGCCCACCTGAGGGGAACTGGAGGAGGCACTCGGCGCGCAGGAGGAGGTTGTTGATGGAGAGGCCGGCGTCGTGGAGGTGCTGCTGGGAGAGGGTTTGGCGTGGGCGGGGGAGGCAGTCGGGGATGGCGGGCCAGGTTGTTTTGGTTGTCGTTGTTTTTGCTGCTGCTGCTGCTGCTGCTGCTGCTGCTGCTGCTGCTGCTGCGTTATCCGACATTCTGATCAACCTTTCTATCACAAAGCTGGCAAATTTGTTAGAAACGATGGAGCAATGTCGAAGACTGATTGTCTTGGGTGGCGACTACGTGATGAACTGGTATGTTGCCCTAGGGATCCTCCCTGTCATGGAATTCGTAACTGGCGCTTTGAAGAAACCGGCGATTGTTCTCGAATTGTCTGAGTACAAATACTGCCTTGACACAACGGCGAGACAGTGTTTATGACGTGTCACATTTCGCAACAGACCTCCATCCGACCTACCAGATGAAACGATAAACACGCCAACGTAGTCAAGAAGATGTCATATGATACCTCGCCCACAAGCCATCTCATGAAACGGTGCTCTCGAGGGAAAATGTGCATCGCCAAACACCGAACCCCACCGTCTACTCAAACTGCCCATCTTAAAAGCTGTCGTCGAGCGACGGTCGAAGCACCAAAGCTGGGTCACCTCCGTTTCCTCCACATGATCAGGTAAAGTAGAAGTCATCTTCACAGAACGAGCCAGCCTCTGGCCCGTGTCACCAATCATGACCACCATTATTTGGGCTTGCTCGCCCTCCGTCATTTCCACAAACAAACGCTCACCTCACAGCGCCACCATTTGCCGTCAGATGCACACACGCAAAACATGGGTTTCCATGGCTGTGAGCCTGGTTGTGAGGACCGACGGAAGAAAATGCAGAAATCAAGTGCCAAGACACACAAGTATCATAGTAAAAGATTGGATACAAGCGTGTATTCTATAAATTTGACAGTAATCTCGCCTTCTATAATGCATATGCAAGCCCGTGAAATAATCATCCTTGCTGACTTGCTTCAGCGGCTGTAGTCTGGTATCCCCTTTCCTTCCTTCACGTCTTGCTTTGTCTTTCAGCAATGTATTATGGTCGATACGACCAGTGTTCCGATGTAAAATCATCCGTTGTGCTCTCCCAACACCAATGATCAAGACCGACCTGCAAAAATCAATGAAAAACCAAAAGGAGTGCCGCAGCAAAACCTCTGCAAAAACGCCCCTCGCTATGCATACCGTGGTATGCCTATATGGTAGAAGAAGCAGGAGCAAGAGGACAAAGAAAAAGACAAAAGAAAATATGAGTGACCTAGAATCGGCGCCTCTCAGTTCTCGTTGAAGTTGAGGTAGATGAGATCGGCAAACACGCGCCAGTGGACAACACCAATGTGAGCCAGCTTCGTCGCAATATCCTCGAGGCCGCTATCACCCGCGGCCTCAAAGGCGTCAGTGTGGAGTTCTGACGTCGCCGCTTCGTAGAGGGCATAAGGAGGAAGGCCCTTGTAGCGCTTCACTCGCTCGCCGAGACGCTCCATAAGACGCTTCAGCATTTCCTGCTCGAGGGTGAAGTACTCCTCGTTGTCCATGTTGACCATCTTGTTGATGAGTCGCTCCTCAAACTCGGGGAAGTGGCGGAGCGGCAGACCGGAAGCGCGGAAAACCTCGAGGGCCATCGCAGGTGCCACCGCTTGCCAGCGATCTGTTTGCTTGTGATCCAGCGGTGTTTGGGTCTGCATGATATCGATCAAAGCCCGGTGCAGCTGACGACGCTTCTGATCGCACTCGTGTTGCGAAGGACCGACGTACGAAGGTGCGGACGAGGAAGGTGTAGGGAGAACGAGGGACGATCGCGGGGAGGTGTCAGCGGATCCGTGTGGCGAGAGATAAATCTGGCTGCTAGGTCGAGAATCAGGCGTTTGGAAGTAGCTGGGCGTGCTGTCCGGTGATGACGACAGGTGCGCATCATCTTCTTTGAAGATGGAGAATACACCTTCGAGGGTCTCGTACTGGCTCAACCAGCCTTCGATAAAGATGGCATCAGCCATTTCGTTGCGGAGGCGAGCGATGCGCTCTTCGTCAAACTGGAAAGTCTGGGGCAGCATGTCGTCGGCCGACGCGCGAGGCAGAAGGCGGCGGGTGAGTGCCTCAAACAAAACGCCCATGGAACCAAATTTGTCGACAGGGTGGGCGCTTTCGTTGCCGAATTTCTCCACAGCTCTGTCGTACCAGTTCTTCGGACCGTCCACGTTCAACTTTCCGGAGGTGATCTTCTTGATGAACATCTTTTGCTCGAAGGTCACCGTGTCGTCGATCATGGTGACTCGCAGGCAGCGAATCTGGTGGTTCGCAACATCGAGCTTCATAGCTTCGAGGATGTGAAGAAGGTGCTGGAGGCCCTTCATGAGCTCATCCAGGTCGTTGTTAGCGTTGCCGTTGCTCAGTTCGCGGTAGACCTGATCGACACTGTCGTCGCGCATCGGTGCGCAGTGCGACTTGAGAACGTCGCGCAGCCAGGAAGCAAGTCTCTCCAGATCGGCAACCCCCTTGTAGAACTGTTGCATGAACAGCTCAACGTTGAGGCCCTCGTCGATCACGGCGCGGTCTTTGGAGGGAACCAAAGTCAACATAATCTCCTTGGCAGCTTGAAGCAAAGTTGGCAGTGTCCATTCCTTGCTCTCGCGGTGTTGCGCATCGAACCTCTGGCGGTCCATGAGGAACATGGCTAGATCGTTACGCAGTGTGCGCCAAAACAGTTCGGCCTTTTCCGACTTTCTGCGACCCTTTTCGCCGTCCATGTTGGGGCGGAAGTGCAGGTCTGGGTCAAAGTTGACGTCGTGTCGGAGCTTGGGGTTCTGGACAATCTTGACGGCGTCGAGCTCAGCCAAGGTGTCCTTGGTGACGGGGGGTTGCAGGCGTCTCGGTGACGGTCTGCGCTGAGGAGTCGACGACCCCGAAGCCGATGTTCTGCCACGCTTGTGGCCTGTGCTGGAGCTGGTGGAAAAGGCAGAGGACTGGCGGGATAACGCCGGCGTAGAGGGCGCCGGGCTTGAGGTCCCTGAGGAGTTGCATTTCCTGGGGGCGACCAGAGGGTTGCTGGTCAAGGGATCGATGGCGTCGAGAGCCTCACGTCGAACTTCGGTTGCCTTTGTGATTGTGCTTTCTGGCTCTTGGCGAGACTCGTTCTCCTTGGTTTGTGTGCACTCCATTCCGCTCATGGGCTCGTTGCCCGCATTCGGTTGCGTCCTTTCCATTTCACCCATGATGATGGTCTGTGAATCCTCTGCGAAGAAAAATGGATTGTGTGTCGCTCCAACAAAGTCTAAGGTCAACTTGCTGGGGGCGGCGAAAGCGGCCTCTTTGTGTGTAGCAGCACCGTAAAGGCGTGTGTTCCTAGAAGCACTGGGCGTTAGCAACGGCAACTACGGATGTTTGAATGCAGATTGTGAAGGTGTGATTGGGTGACTGTCGGTCCAAGCCGACCACGCTTGGTCGAGGTTGTTGACTCGGAAACAGTCTCGTTGGAAACAGTGCTGGTGCTAAAGGGAATCTTTGTGTGAAATGGTCGGTGTAGAATGTTGATGTGTTGTGAATGGTTCTCTGGCTTGACATACCACGTCGTACGCTCAAGACTCAAATCCGGTGGTCCAAAAATGGCAAGATCAAAGCAATGACGAATAATGTCCCAAGGCGTTTGGGGAAGTTTAGTTGTGCTGTCTGTTGGTAGTGGTGGACGTTGGCTGAGGCTGGCGAGACAGTGTAAAGAGTCGTCGAGTGAGGCGAGGTCAGAGACGGGATTGAGGAGGAGATGAGGAAGAGGAAAAGTTGGCAAGGGGGTAGAGTAGATAGATAGAAAAAAGACGAGGCGAGGGAGAGACTCAGTTGGGGATGGATAAGAATAATAGTGTGGAAGGGGGAAGCCTGAGTAAGTAAGGTTGGTCTAGTGGATTACGGCAGGAGGGTGTGTCGGATGGGTGCGTGGTCCCAGCGTACGTACAGTACAGTATGTACATATGCATGGCGAATCTCCTTGATTTTGGACAGTCAAAAGAGATACATCTGAATGCATGGCGGATAGTCAATTTCCAGCCAGTGCCAGTGCTTTGGGCTGGCGGGCAGAAGCAGCCAGCCAGGTGCATGGACTCTCAATGCGATGCGATGCGATGCGATGCGATGGGAACTCGCAATTCAGCCCAGGAGGGACATGGCACTCGCTGAGCAGGCTGCAATTAGCATGGTCTTTACCATTCATTTGCAGCGCGCGCACAGGGGGTAGACTGTGTCGATAGGCGTGGGACAGGCAAGATCCAGGGGGGCGTGCCATGCGTGTCTGATCAATCGGAATCCCGAGCGAAGGGGTCCCTGGGTCAGCTCAGGTACCACCGGACTCTGATTTGCCGCCCTGGGCGGTCCTGTCTGTCTCTCCCTGCCCTTCACAGCCGTCCGCCGGGCGTGCCATTTACGGGGGGGGAGCCTGCCCCGTGATGGCACCCGAACGGCAGGGGTGAATCAGGAGGTAAGGTAAGGGAGGCCCTGTTCTGCTCGCCCTGGCCGTCCGCACCAGCTGGAGTGACAGTGACATCCCAGGTCGAATGCGACTTGTCTCACGCTGCGGCTTCCCACCCGTCATCAGGTTCCTCTTCACCCACCCACGCACGCCACGCCGCCCTGGATTCGCCCCCACACACCATCAACACGGACTCTCAGGTGCTTGTAGCCCACTGCGGATGCGGCCTGTTGCGCTGCGCTGGCCACCCCGTAGCGTTGCGCTGTCCTGCGCTGTCCTGTGCTGCGCTGCACCCTCAGCCTGGCAGGGGCCCTCAACGAGGCCTAGACTTGCCGTACTGCCACCTTCTATTGCCACCACCACCACCACCACCGACAGAACCTCACGATGGCTTCTCGCGAATCCACAGATCGACCATCTTATGAAGAAACGTTTGGCATGCACCATTTCGATATCTCCAGTGCATCTCAATCCAGGCTCTTTTTCTTCACGCCATTCCTTCTTCGTCAACGCTCGATAACCCGCCACGGGCGCTCCGACTGCGGAGGCATCGGGGATCTTCATGTTCTTGGCCGCGATCATCACATTTTGGACTTGCCCTTCATTGAACAGGCAATAAATTGCCAGCAGCCACCGATGCCGTGCGTTACGTGCGTTACCAAAGCACAGGTCTCAAAGTTGTGCTGCTAGTGTACTGATGCGTGCGTACAGGCAAGGAGACTACTCTCTTCCATCTCAGACAAAGGGCAAAAATAAAAAGAAGAACAAAAAGGCACGGCTTGATGCTGCGAGATTGCCCATCAAATCGTAGCCAGGAATGCCCGGCATCTCCCTGCGAATCAGAATCCTCGCCATCAGCCCAAAACTGCCCGAAGCGTTGGGTGGAAATGTTTGCCAATGCGGACGGGCACGGCAAACCACCATGACGATTCAGGATCTTGCAGCTTTTTCGACCCTCAACGTCAGCAGCATGACTAGTTGCGCTCGCCGCTTTCGCTTCGCTTCGCTTCGTTCCCCTTTCTACACGCATGGGACAGGAGGGTGTAGATGCGTCTTTTCATTCATCTCTCTCTCTCTCTCGTGCGTCAGCTGAGCACGGCGCCGAATCATCATCATCATCGGTTTCCCTCCACGGCTGGTCCTCTCAGTTGGACCCGTCGTTTGTCTCGGGGCCAGCCTACAGACTCTGGGGCCGCGACGATGAGACGGACAGGGATCGCCACGGCGTGTGGCTATCAATAGCCAGAGCGTGCAGCCATCACCGCCCGCCGGGTCCCAGCCATTTGGACGCCATTCCTGCACTTGTGCCTATTCAGTCGCAGAGGGTCATGGACGCATCGATATACGGGCATAATTTGGCCTGCAACACAGAAAGACGGTGACACCTCGTTCTTTGGATTCGGAACCCTGCGTCGCATCTTCAAACTGCACAAGAGTCTGCAGTATGCAGGCGTGCCCTGTTGCGATTCTGTGCGTGTCTGGCTGTGCACCGCAAACAATTGGTCAGGTCTAGGATCAGTATTTCCCAGCAACCTTACCTTGCCTGCCAGGCATGTGAAATTATTATAACATCACAGCTCGCCAGCCTCATGCTTGTGGTGATGTTGTCCGTCACTGGGTGAACCCCACGACGACAGAATGAGATGATAATGGAGCAACCGTCTGGCACAAAGTCACTACGCCTGGCTTGACGCAGACTGTGCTTCGGCCATGTCATGGCTGACAACATCGCGCACAGGACACAGACGGTCCCAGACCCGTTGCTCGCACGCACGGTCGCAACGCCTTGAACACACGGACTCTGCTAGCGAGTGCACCGTTTTATGCAGCGCACCAAAGCGACGGTGTCGATGATACGGCACAGCACAGGCCGCCTGGCTTCTCATTTCTGGCTGGCACAGCAGCGGTGTGTCCTCACTGTCCTCCCTCACCAGACCAAGAGATGCGTCATGGTTCGCTTGCACGCTCCTAAGCGCATGCAAGCCAAGCGCTCCCCCTTAAAAGCCACCCGCCGAACCAAGGGGAATGAGCGGCATGGTCAGCGCGGCAGGACAGCATCAAGCCAAGCGCAGTGCAACGGTTCGGCAGACAGTACTACCAGCAGGCGTCCGGAATAGGCGACGAGGACATTCAACATGATACATGCGCTCGTCTGCTCTCGGAAGTGTCAGGTCCGAACGCCGGGTCATCCATCGGCACGGAGTCTCCCACCCTCGGCAACAGCGAGGGCCCAGTGAGCCAAAGTATATTTGGAAACCCACGTGTCGGACTCGCCGTGCGGCCCAGAATTTCCTTCGGTCCTTCGAGTCCGTTCCCTTCTACCGCGTCCCGTTTGTTCTGCCTCCGCATCATCGACCTCTCATGTCTATCAACAAGGCCAGCCCGTGCACACAGCAACGAGATACCTACATTCACGATCAAAGCGGCCCCGTATGCACATGGATATGTGTGTGTACTAGGGCCGTTCATGCGACTGTATACCTAGGGGGGCTATCTACGTCTTCCTCTCAGCGCTCTTCTTTGCTCCTCTCAGGAGACGGCCTTGAGAGGACATCGTTTAAGCGGCGGTGTTCGTCGAACTGACCGCCTTGCAGCTAACAGCCCTGCATGAAAATGCAACGGATGTGCCGGTGTTATGGAAAGATTTCGTTTTCGCACACCGCCTGTGTCTAAGCATGCAAGGATCAAACAAACGAAATTCCAATCACCAAGTGCCCATAGTAGAAAGAATGAGACAACCTGCTCGAAATTTATTGCCGGCGTTGATCCTGTCTTTACCAAGACGTATCCCTTGGAGACGACAAACGGAGCTCCCAACCACGCAGCAGCCGTGATCATGAGAAGTATCAACCGCGGCAGACGCGCGCATTGCTTGCTTTCACATGAGAAACACCAAAAGCACTGACGCTGGGTTCACATCTAGGCTTTGGCGTCGTTGCATCACGTGCGACAAGTGAACAGACCATGTCCGAGCGATGAGATGATAGGTCGCAAGATCTGCCGCAGATGGGTATGCTTGCCCCGAGGCTCACACGACCGCTCAGCACGAACGGGAATCGACAAGTGATCGATTGCTGCGGCCGCCTCGCCTTTGCTTCACCCCATTTCCACTATTGGTAATCATGGTGAGCACACACATGCATCGCAGTGTTGTGCGACAAATAAAACTCGTACAGGCCTGACCCAGCCCAGAGGCGAGACCTGCAGGTGCAAGTCTGGGCCAGGTCGCCGATCCAGCGAGTGTTTTGTTCCGCCTGCTTCTGAGACTGCCTGTGCTAACTTTTCTTTTTTTTTTCCCTTCTTTTTTTATAAAAAAATTGTCCTGTGCCGAAGAAAATCTCGATGCGACTATTTTCGGTGGTGCCTCAGTCCACAAGCGGCAACATTCCAGTGCATCGCGCACGTCCGCGCTATCTTTGTTCAAGACGAGCTGGTATAGCATGGATGGTATGCACGACTCATAGGCCCGATGAGCGGACGCGCCGCGGAGATCTCGCCCACATATGGTGGCCCTCGGGAATTCCGGCTCCGGATGATAGACACGGCCTGCTTATTAGTAAGTACAGGCTTAGAATGCAGATCTGGGACTCTGTGGCCACCCCTACGCCAATCTTGTCTCTCTCACCCTGCTGAACCAACTCGGCCGGGATATTTCTTTGCGGGTCGAGAATGCTGCCCGCAATTTGAATAGGCAGGCACAAACATCAAAGGCGCAAGTCTTTCTGCCTTGGCTTTTTGAACAAGACCTAATAGCGAGTTGTCTTGCTGATTGCTTCGCACTGGCGAATACTTTGACGTCTCGTAGCCCCCCTCTAACAGACGGATAGCTGCTGCTGCTCATTCCGAAGATTGATTGCTTGCGGAATATTGCAAGTCACCTCGCCTGCCTTTTTCCCTCCCTCCATGAGCGCATGGAAGAGGCGTCAAGACTGCACCTCTTGGCGATCCTCGACAGTGGCCGCAAGCGTAGCACGGCAAAGTGTTGCACCCAAGGGACGCGTGATCATCAGCCATGTACATGTGTGTCTGAATACTGCTGCCATCACCACCTCGGGTCGCAAGTGCGTGCGTCCCGCGGTTCGCTGCTGCGTGAGAGTGCAGCGCGGGCACCAATGATTTGATGGACTCTACATGAAAGCAATGCCCGTTTTGTAGTGATCGGATGAAGGTGAGAGAAAGGGGTGAGATCGTATCTGCCGTGTCATGGGCTGTCGTGTTTCGTCATCCCGTAGAAGCGCAAAGGCCATGGTGGTGCCCTAGGACGTTGACGGAATGCGTGTGTGTGGACGGAGATAAAGAGAGAGAGGAGACACCCAACCCCCGCAGGAGGAATGCGCCCGTTTCATGATCTAAGGGGGGGAATCTCTCATTCCATATCGCATTCCCGACCGTTAAAGTGTGATCGTGGCCGCCCCGCGGGACATGGGTGCTGGGAAGGGATAACCTGGCGACGGAAAGCTGGTAATGGGAAAGTTTGTGGATACAGTAATTTCATCAACGGGGGGCATTTGCGACTTTGGCAAGATTGACGTGCCTACCCTACAGCGATGATCCTTGCTTATTATTGTTCGTGTTTGGAGGTCTAATCAGAAACGACTTATCATGGCCGCCAACAAACCCGGCGCACCCACGCGGGGGATCCCCCTGATTGGAAATGCAAGCGAGATGGTAAAGGTCGTTTATCCCTTTCTGGCATGTTCAGAGCTTGCGTTCATTGTGTTCATGTCCTAGGATGATGCATCTACCAAAAAAGGCTGTGCTTCGGTTGACACATCTTGGCAGGTGTTTGAAGATAGACTCATTTCACCGTTGGTTACGACGCACTGACAGTGGTTACAATCTGAATGCCTAGAGCCTCCTGCCATCGTCGTTACATCCTTTGTACCAGGACTCCTGACATTTCTTCCACACTGGCTTCCGTCTGCGGTATCTGGCAAGGGATTCCGTGACCGGATTGCGATAATATTCATCTCCACCATCGTGTGTTGCGCTCTGTAGGCATTTACTGATCTCATCCCCTTGCTAGACTCCCTCAGTCAAAGGACGTCCCCAGGCGGGCCGTCGAACTAGAGGGAAGAGAAAATGACAGGAGGAGGCTCTGCCCGCATCATGAACCAGACGGGAATATAGATTAGGGTATCCGAGTCTCTATCACGCAAGCGGTGAGCATTCAGCTTTCAACGAATACACACCGCCATTGCTGATAACGGAACGAAACACTACATTCCGATCAGCACGTGCAAACACTCAGTCTCTTTCGGATCCGAGAAAAGTCAGTCATGGAAGTGCAAGAACTCTGTATTAAGTCAATCTCGCAAAACATGAGCACCCTTTCCATGGGTATCTGCACCCCGTGCGCCTTGCTTTGCTATACGTAACAATGATCAAGTGGTATCAAAATGAGGAAACATGGTGTCCCAAAAAAACGAGCAAACCAGAAAAAGCGCCATATGTAGAAGCTATGAAAGACGCGGAACTATGCCGAGCCAGTTGCTTTTGCCAAGAAATGTGGCACACGTGAGCGCCCCGAAGACCCGTTCACGTTCTCGCACGATGTCATGTGCCTTAGTCGCTGTCATCAAGAACAATCACCGCCGCAGGAGGCCTGCTTGATGGTCGGCTAGACGGCCGGCTCGATGGCCCGCCTCCAGGTGCCGGTGCCTCTCTCCCCTTCTTATCACCGGACGCAGTCACCTCGTCTTCATCATCGGTATCCTCAGGCTCATCCACAGCCGCCCACTCTGCGTTCTCGTCTATCATCACCTGCTTCGTACGCCCTTTACTGTCTGCCTGCAGCTTGTGGACGACGTCCTTGAAGTAATCATCGACACGCAACTGCGAAGGCCTCGCATCCACCGCGCAGATGGGACACTTCCACTCGTCGACTTTCGTGGGCTCGCCTGTGCGATGCGGCCACTTAGTTGGCCGACTACCCAGCCAGTTGCCGAGGTCGAAACACTCAAGGTGCTTGCAGTGAGCGCTCCTCACAGGTACCTGACACATTGTCGAGCTGAAGGGGTCGGCGACGGATACGGTCAGTTTGTTGTCGGTCACCACAATGTCGTCGTCCTCGGAACCTTTCAGCCGTCGGGATATTTCCGCCCGCGTCTCTTGCGCCGGGAAATGGTCCCGTTGTAGAATATCATTTTCGATTACCGTTTCGGAAGCGGCTACAACCGTCTCCACCATGAGCCAGTACGGTCCGGCGTCATTCTTATATTCCGGAAAGGCCATCTGAAGACAGTTCTCTCCCTTTTTCAGTGCACCGGTGATCTCAGCAGGCAGATCCCATCTGAAGTGCTGTTTTCGCTTCAGTTGAACCATCTGGTCGTTGATGGTGAAAAAAATCGTCGTCGGCCACACTGAAGGGGTCACAGCCGCGAGTGATGGCACAAATTCCCCATTAGCAGTTTTCGGCACCTTGCACAAACGCAAGCGCACGCGCAAGGTGTTATTGTTGTAAAAGCAAGTCGGTTGAGAGCCTCGCATGAAGATTTTGGGGAAGCGGGCTATCTGCTCTTCAGAAATGTCGAACTTTATCACCACTTGAGCAGCATGGGGTCGAACAACACATGGGGATGCGAGATAGCCTTGCACATATTGGTAGAATCGACCGGGCTCCTCTGACAACCGAGGGGGGCTGCGATGCCTGACAAGGTGTAGCCCAACACGTAGTGACGTCCAGTCCTCGGAGTCATTCGGATGGTCCCTAGGGTCGATCAGGCGCACGGCACGACTCGACAAAGGCTGGGCTGGTCGAGTCTGGGGCTCCAAAGGCGATGGTCCACTTTGAGCGGCCTGTGGATTTCGACTTTGTCTCAGGTTGACGGATTGCGCGGCGCCCTGCACAGGATGTCGCATGGTCACAGGCATATTCTCCACTCTTGTGTTCTGAGCATCCATAACAGAATTGAACTGTTGGTTCTGGCGGGGTGGAGCGTATGCCGCTGGATTTTGGACGTTTGGTAGATTATGTTGGCCTCCCCTCGGCTGAATCCCAAGTGCAGGAAATCCAGCATACGTCTTTTCTGATGTTGGTGTCTGAGGAACAGCTTGATAAGACAGTTGTTGCCGTTGAGGCAGCATCTGCTGCTGAGTATTGACTGGCCCCTGGTTCTGAACATAAGGTCGCGGATGCGCAGCTTGATGCGGAATCGATTGGTGTTGCTGGTGCTGCGCAGCGGGCTGTTGATGCTGTTGATATTGCTGGTGCTGGTGCTGGAGCTGGTGTTGATGTTGAGCGTGCTGGTACTGCGCGACGGGCGGTTGATATTGCTGACGTTGGTGATGTTGCTGATACTGCTGGCGTTGAAGCTGGTGCAGTTGCGAGGCGTCGTAGCGTTGTTGCCACTGCCACGTCTGCTGCGTCTGCTCCTCGGGGCTTCGCATAGTTTGTCCTTGATACTGGGTTGAGATGATCTCATGGGGCTGTTGGCCTGCGTTACTCGGAACCACTGCGCGAAGAGGAACCGATGAAGGCATTTGTGCCGCGTTGGGATGAGTCGGAACATTTGGCGATTGGGTCATTGTCACAGGAGGCGAGGGTCCAGGACCTTGGTCGCTACTTTGTCTCCTCTGCCAGTCCATATTTGCTTCGCCTTGCGCCGTCACTCGCGTTGACTGCTGCGCCTGATAAATCTCAGTCGGAGACGGCAGAGCAGCGCTTCGCGACCTATTCTCAATATTCTGGCCGTCCAGGGCAGCTGTCGATGTTGGTGCCACCTGCCTTGTTCCTTGCGTGAACTCGGAAAGCTCTGGACGGTTGGTGCCAATTGGATTCAATGGCCTGCCCTGGGCACCAGCGATCGGCGGTGTCATCGGTGGCAATGTAGTAGCTGGAGACATCAAGCTCGTGGAGTTTTGTCTGCCAGCCTGTCCTTCCTGATATGCCTGAGCCGCTTGCGATGCTGCCTCTTCGCCTCGCATGATTGTCCGCAGCCTGTTTTCGAAAGTTTCACGGATCATCTCGCGATCACGCATGCTTCTACTTGAACCTTCCCATGATCTTTCAAGCTCCTGCATCTGTTTCAGGAGTTTGCAAGCCGTGTCCACCTTATCTTCGTCCGAACGCTTTCGCGACTCGTCAAGCTCGAGCCCCTCAGCCTTTCGCTTCTGGAGCAGTAGCCATCTGCTGCTGTATATGAAGAGGTTGTACTGAAGCCGATCAGATGGACACAGAAGATCGTCGCGAAGCTGGGAGACAAGGAACGGTCGATCCAGCACCAACAGATTGTGCAATTCAACCTCCC
Source organism: Parasarocladium wereldwijsianum (assembly GCA_036250105.1). Classification (NCBI taxonomy): domain Eukaryota; kingdom Fungi; phylum Ascomycota; class Sordariomycetes; order Hypocreales; family Sarocladiaceae; genus Parasarocladium; species Parasarocladium wereldwijsianum. The sequence goes on along the minus strand of JAXOUE010000139.1, from coordinate 18,171 downwards.
ACTGCTTCCCAAATCTGCCGAGAAAGTGTCTGATCTGGTGGTGAGCATAACGCCACTCGCCCTGGCGCGCGCCGAGCGTCTGAAGATCGCCAAGAAAATTACAGAAGAAACTTTGCTGTGCGGCCCCCATCGTGCGTTGCGAGCTGAGGATCCCAGCGAGCTCCTTGAAGGACCGGTCCACGACATTCTGAGGAAGACCCAAGAAGTCATAGATCTGGTCATCGGACATGGACCATCGGGTATAGACTTGCAGTAGAACCAACATGAAATAGTCTTTGTGTTTGGCTTTGCACGCGTTCCGGACCATATGGACTCGGTCCCGCTCGACCCTTTCCAGCTTATCCAGCCCTCCCCAGCTGGATACTGCATTGTCGAGACTGACGAGAAGTGCATCGCAAAAGTCGGATGGTTCTTCGAGACGCAGTCTCATAGACGGTCTCTGACTCTCATGGGGATGAGGATCGTCGGGAGCAGGTCGTTTTTGTCCCGCCGCAACTGTCTCGTTTTGCCGTTGAGTTAGGGTTAATGGAGATGTGTCGGCCGGGTTCACCATGCTGGTAGGAGTCGGCAGTGCGCCACGAGCTTCTCCCGGCCCTTGAGCCCCGTCCCGTCCATCTGCCTGGGCAGCTACTGGGGAGCTTGCCGTTGACCGCGTGAGCGGAACTTGCGTAGTATTTAGAGAAGGCGCATGGGCATGACGGTTCATGATGTCGACCATGGAGGCAGCATTTTCGTTTATTGACACCCCAGACTCGCGATCCTCCGGACGACTCGTCATCTGAGACGAATTCGTCCCGGGTGTCTCACTCGGGTGGGAGTTGCGGTTCGAAAGCTGCAATGTAGGGTCGGTGGCAGCTGTTTCTCGAGGGCCTTTGCGTTTTCCAGGAGTCTCGGGACTGTGAACAGTCAAATCGGGGGAGGGTAACGCTGATGATGCACTAGATCTCTCCTCAGCCACGGCTTGAGGATGAGGGTTTGCTGGGAGCTGTCTCCCAACATACCTGACAGTCGTTGAGCTTGACTTTGGTCGTGTTCGCTCAGTGTCATCGATTCTTTGGCTCCTCGAGTCTTTTTCAGTTGGTACAGCAGTCTGGTTCGCTTGTCGCTCCTTGTCTCTTAACAAGTCATTGACTTGTTTGCCGGACTGGGACTTTGGGCGAGCCAGGAATGGGAACGGGCTCGAGCCGGTCATCCAGGAGTGCCGAGCGCCCCCAAGCATCAAGTTGGCCGTCCTGTTGGTGTTGATAGTGTCTGCGGCGGAAGGCTCTGTTCGCGGCATCCTTCGCCTCTCGGTAGGCGACGGCATCGCGAAGGTGGCTCACGTCGTCTCGGATTTGACGTCTGCAGAAAACCAAAGTTTAGCCATGGTGAACACGTAAAATGAGATTTCTACGCCTCTGTACGCATCACGATTTTCTGGGGACTCACCATTCCTGAGTCCTGGAGCCGTGGATGGAGCGAACGACGGTCTTCACCAGGTGAATCATTCGGCACCCCCAGAGCCGTCCGCACAGCTATGAGGCCAAATGCTTGATGGTAGTCTCTGCTTATCTTTGGCGCCGCAGATATTACGCAATCGGTGTCGAGAATCGGGCCGGTCGTAAGCTGGAGCCCCTTCGTTGGGAGGGTTTGCTGGGCGTTGTTCGCGTCGAAAGGTTGTTATACTGGCGTCGCCGTGAATTCTCCCAGCTGATCCGTCCCGAATGCTTCCGCTGTTGGAAAAAAAGAATCAAAGTGGTGCGGGAAAAAAAGGCTGCACGATCGACGTTGGGAGAAAAGATCGTTTGATGGTGTGCGCTCTCTTGGTTCTGAAGGGAAATTCGGGCTCTGATCTCAGATGCGTTGGAGGTGCAGCAGAGCTTTGGTCAAGGCGCGTGCAGGCAGGTGATCGAATGTTGGCTCTACGTGTTGGTTCTGGACTGGACTGGTACATAATTTACAACGATTCATCTGTGGGGTCTTCCAAAGCTAAATCATCATCGCCTTATTTCTTTTTGCTTTCGGTCTACGACGAACACTGCCTCTATTACAAGTCCATTGCGGTCAGGACCATCTTTTGCTCGATCGAGCGCTCTGTGTCTGCGCAGTTCTCAGAGCGTATATGGGAACTGCATGGGGCTCACCACAAGTGGCGTCCACTGAAGAGCAGCAGGCTAAGTTGAATCAGCCTTGCTTAGGCCACAGACATTTCAACATGCAATTTATTCCAAAAATGTTCCCGTAACACGCCGTGGAAGAAATGGAAGCTGAATGAAGCAGATCGTCGTCATGAACGTGCGCGCTAGATCACGTCAATGAGCCACAGTTGATGTGCCGTATGATGTGGCTAATGTGTGGCTGATGTGCGTATGAAGCGGAACGAAACGCAGCGAAACATCAGAGTAGCATTGTCATTGCTTGTTCTTGAGGCGCAATTTCCGCCAACAAGCAACATCACAATATTAAGCTGTGACCCTGCGGTTAACTGCTGCACGTATTGAGCGCTGCGCAAGGATACTGGCAATCCACGGTCTCGTCGCCAGCCAATTCCACGACTGGTTAGGCCGAGATTCCCTGCAGACCTCGTGGCACGCTCGTTGGCATCTTTGCTGGCCCCATGTCAGCTTCCAGCATGTCTTCCAGCAGAGTCCAGATCTTGGTTTGATTGTGAAATTGCGACTCATTCGCCTCGTCAATCTTGCTGCAATTCATCTAAGAGCGTAGAGTCGACTCGGCTGTTTGGCCCCTCCACCCTCAGTCCCCCCAGCGGTACCTCTATCTCTTGTGCCTCTTTCGAGGCGTCCACAGCAGCAGAAGCCCGCGTTACCCCACTGGACCAGCAGTCGTAGGCGCTGGCCCGCGGCCAAATAGCGGCCCCTCGTCGGCGCGACGGCTGGCGGCAGCCCTCCCAATCGAGCATTGGGCGCGTGCGGTGGTACCTGGCAGCGAGGTACCGCCCCCCATCGCCATCAGACCACGACTCGCTGGTCACTCTTCCTCCGGCCTTCCTGCTTTTACGTCGTCTGCTTCTCCGCGATCTTTTGTCGCCAGTCCGTCCTTAACTTGAGCGACTTCATGCCTCGCTGCAGCAAGACGCAAAGCGCCTAAACGACTCTGTTGCCCGCGTCAACCCGTGTACCATCTCGCCCCAGGACGAACACCACCGCGATCGACCCCTCTCCCTCCCTTTACTCTAACTGCACCACCGGAAGCGTCCGCGCCTAGTCGACAAGTCACAGACCTCCTCGAAACTTTACCTAGGCCGATATCTCTTTCTCTCTCTCTCATGTTTGTTTAGCTGCCGCAGAAGCCGTTGATTTCTCGTCCGAAGCCACAATCGACGACTGCAATTTCCACGACAGCTCAGTGGGTGCGATCGTCCGAGACCTGCCCCAATCTCCGTTTGTCGACCAATCCAGAACAGCCAGCACACTGATCGACTGCGAAGAGACATTTGCGGCACCGTCAATATGGCGCCGGGTGAGGCCGCGCCTCGGCCAGAGGTGGGAGATACTCTGGTCGTCATTCGTAAGTTCATCACGCGATTGTCCAGAAGCCTCTAGATGATGGGGATATTTGGCTGCGGCCCGTCTCGACGGACCCTGAAGGCTGACGCACTCTTAGATGGTTTCCAAGCCAGAAGTTCCGATGAACTCACTCTGGGTAAAGGAGACAAAGTGCAATTGCTGGAGCGGGACGACGAATTCGGCGATGGATGGTTCCTAGGCAAACACCTCTCCAACGGCAACACGGGCCTGTTCCCTGAAGGTGAGCGCCCCATATTCCTCTTGTAGTGCAATGGCTTTGCTAAAACCATCACCAGTATATACTCGACTCGCGCCAAAACAAGCGGAAGAATCGTCCGCTACGACCCAGCAGCCTACCGCATCCAGCGTTACTCCTGAACCCTCCACGATGGCGCAAAGCCTGCCAGCACCAGCGTATGAATCTGCGCAAGCAAACATCCAGAAAACGCCCCAACCTGTGTCGCCGTTGAACACGGGACGAGTCGATTCCACACCAGGGTCAGCTGCTGGGCCACCTGTCGTGTCGAACAGAACATCCTCCATCATGGGAGGCAGCCCCTATGCTGCAGGAACTATAGCGGACAGCAAGGTCCTGCACGATACCCTGAACGTCATTGACGAGCACATTACCGACATGAGATCCACGCCGGGCAGCACCGTGATTCACCATTCCGTGACCGACTCTGGGAGCGAGTACAGTGTGCCAATTGACTCGCGCATGTCGTATATTCAAGGAGATGAGACAGACGAGGAGGAGGGTGGGAACCATACAAGAGAGGAAGTTGTCGCTTGGACGCCAGACGCAGTGGCAGAATATCTGTTTACTTCGGGCGTAGAGAAACACCACTGCGAGGTGTTTCGAGATCAGGAGATCTCGGGAGAAGTCCTTTTGGGGATGGACCAGAGCTCCCTGTTTATCAAAGCTCTGGACCTTGGCTCCGTGGGTAGACGGCTCAAGACGTGGCACAAGATTAAGGAACTTCAGGACGACGTTGCCGGTGTCTCGAGGCGTGCGACGGCAACGTACGGAAGCGACGCTGGATCGGAAGACGCTGGCCGGAATCGCAGCCGAACAAACACCTTGACGCACCGCCCTGTGTCGACACAGTCGAAGCGACTTTCGATCAGTCAAACCCCGACATTATCTCCAACGTCTCCTTCACAGGTCCACGATAGCCCAACCAGACCGAACCATGCGAAGCGCCCCTCTGCCGCCTCCGTCCGCGAACTGGGTCAGTCGCGGCGTCACTCCTCAACTGACTACGGTCGAAGTGGCCAGCCGGCCGGAAAAGCAACGACTCCGCATCTTGCGACAACAAATACGTTTCCAAGAGAGAATCAGCATAGTAAACAGCCGTCCTTTGACCGAAACTGGAATCTCGGCAGTGCGTTTTCACAGAACCCCCCAAGACCGTTGTCCTCTACCGGTATGCATGACATTTCCGGTGCATCAGGGAGCGATCTGCAAGACTCGGCTGTCGACTTGGACCGAGGGTACTTTTCAGGTACGGAAGCCGACGGGCGCAAGCGCAATGTCCTCAAGAAGAGGGAGAGCCAGCAGTCGCGAAAGAGCTACACCGAGGAGCAGAGGATTCGCAGCGCAACGGCTCTGTCTAGACACTCTAGGATCGGCAGCGTTGATTCCTACAGAGAAGGATCCACATCGCCAGCTGCACAAAAGTATTATGGCACGCAAGCTCCTGCGCACCGTAGGACAGCATCAGCAAACACGGCGAACACAACAGAATCATACCGACCTCCGCCGCCCGCCAAAGACGGACCAGCACCTGCGGTGACAAAGTTGGAAGGCTCGAGTCCTGTTGTTCCCAGCAGAGCCCCCGGCTCTGCGGTTTCCATGTCTTCAGAATGGCTCTCGAGTGTTATCAACAAGCCGACTCAAAAAGTCACTGGGCTTCGTGCAGCTTCGGACAATCAGCAGACCACAACCATCACATCGCCGGTGGATTCCATGTCTTCACGGGATCGACCTCTTCCGTCACCAGCAAGAACCGGCTCCACGACACCTTCGGCAGGCCCGAGCATAGATCTCGAGGCTTCCGACGCAGCCAGGTTTTCGGGGGGCCAAGGCGCAGCCGCGAACCGTCAAGCGCGCAAGAAGGGCAAGAAGGAGACCAGTGCCTACACGCGCGGCCTTCAGAAGATCAAACCTGCCGAAGCGATTGCGGACGCGGAATACAGTGGATGGATGAAGAAGAAGAGCTCCAAGATGATGACGACATGGAAGCCCCGACTTTTCGTGCTGAAAGGTCGGCGATTGGCTTACTACTATTCCGAGGACGACGACCAGGAACGCGGTCTCATCGACATCTCCTTCCATCGCGTATTGCCTGCGGACAACGAGAAGCTGACGGGCCTGCACGCTACCATTACTGGCGCAGTGCCCGGCCTCTCTGGCTCTGGACCCAAGATGGAGAACAAGGGTGAGGAGATGGAGAAGGGCGATGACTCGATGTTTATTTTCAAGCTGGTGCCACCCCGCGCCGGTCTCTCCCGCGCTGTCAATTTCACGAAACCAACAGTGCATTACTTTTCCGTGCCGAACCTGAAGGAAGGCCGGCTCTGGATGGCTGCTCTCATGAAGGCAACGATCGATCGCGACGATACGCAACCGGTGTCGACCACTTACCAGCAAAAGACCATCTCGCTTGCGAAAGCGAAGCAGATGCGTTCTCGTCCACCCGCTCTGATGAACCTGGAAGAGGCGCATGATGAAGATGCACAGGTCGAGGCCAGTACTGCTAGTGGCTCACAAGCTGCGGCTGAAGAGAACGAATTTGCCAATTCGAGCAGTAATGGACTCCGCGTTGCCGCAGAGAGAGACAGCAGTGTCAGCAATGGGGATGCGCCTGGATCACAGCGACTTGAAAGTCCGAAACTGGATGTTGACTTTACTCACTTTGGGCCGCAGTAGAGCGCCACAGTGGGCGTCTTTTGCCATTTTCTGCAGCAGTCTTGACGATATCAGCCGTGGAGACAGCAGAAAGGGGTAGATATGATGGTGTGTCTTTTTTTTTTTTTTTTTTTTTGCCTTACTTCATCTGGTCTAATGTTACGATTTCATGGGTGATGGGATGTTCCCTTTTGTTTACTGCAGCTTGTGTTCTCGCTACTTGTCACTTCCGGTGTTGTCATGTACGAAAGTCGAAACTGGAGATGATACATTTGATACCTATGTCATTTGGATAGTTGCATTATGAGGAGTTTGAGAGTTGATGAGCTGAAAGTTTTACAAGTATGATGCGAAGTTTCCAAAGTCAGTGCTCGTTTTCACGTGCATCTCGAGTCGAGGAGGGGCGGCTGCTGCGCCACTCGAAGCTCAGCCACAATTAAGCCTGACGTCAATATTGTGGCTCAGCCCATGAGCTCGTTGCTTGCGTCTTCGCTCCATCGCAACAAGCCAAACCATCATCAAAGCTGCTGTATGGTAGACTCGCGATTTTTGAGACGCATTGTACGTGATCCTTGATCATTGGAACGTGAAATCTCAGGGTCTGACTTACCAAACACATCAAAGGGAACGAGCACGAACACACAGCATTGAAAGCGACCCTGGCCTCAGATCTCCCACATCGAATAAACCCACTTGTTCCCGGCTCTAGCGGGATTCCTGGTATCGCACCTAACAGCACGGCACACATTACAAGTAGATTCGGGGCTTGACGACCAACTCAGCCAAGCGACATCTCGATTCCGCGGTCGCCCCTATGCTTCGACCTTCCTGAACCGATTCTGCACTCTCATCATTTCAAGGCTGCTACGTTACGTTGCCTACAGTACTCCGCCCCAGCCTGAATCTTGGCTCTTCCAGGATCAGGGTCATTTGTCCCGGCCCCTCCCCCTCCTTGATTCCCACGCCAGATTGACCGAGCTTTCTTTGTCAACACTCTGCTCTAAACACACCACCGATCAGGTAAGGCGAAGCTCAGAGGCCGAACGAGAGCGCCTCGTCAAGCGCCACAATGTCGATCCGTATAGCGCTCGACAACCAGCCCGAGTTCTACACCAACCTCGACGAGATTTCCGGCCGCGTCATCCTGGGCCTCAACCGTTCGGAGCAGATCAGCAGCATTGTCGTGAAGCTCGAGGGCGAGGCGATCACGGCGCTGCAGGTGCCGTCGCCGTCACAACCAGACCAGTACAGGCGAACAGGGCCACCCCCGGGTCCTCCGGGCTCGATCGTCGCCGAGAACCACAAGCTCCTGTACAAGCTCGCGCAGGTGTTCCCCGACGAGTACTACCAGAGCGGTTCGAATCCCTACGGAGCGCATCCGCTGCTCCCCGGCGAGCATGTGTTCCCGTTCAAGTTCAAGCTGCCCATCAACAATGCATGCTCCGACCAGATGGCCATGAGTAAGATCGGCGGCATTGCCGGACTAGGCGGTGTGGGCTCCGGAGGTGGTCTCTTCGGCATGGGAGGAATCCGAGTGATGGACGGCACGAAACAGCTCTTTTTGCAGCACGTCACGAAAACGCTACCGCCGTCGTTTACCGGCTTCCCCAACGAATGTGAGATCCGGTACTACGTCAAGGTCACGATACAACGGCCCGGTTTGCTGAAGGAAAACTGGCGCTACCAGGCGGGCTTCAAGTTTCTGCCCATCGAGCCCCCGCGACCCGAGGTCACCGCAAAGGAGTCGTTTGCCAAACGACCTTTCACGTTCCGACCGCGCACGCCGCCGACGGAACGAAGAAAATCCGGACTGTTTAGCAGCAAGAAAAGCCAGGCGGCCGAGGAGGAGAACAGGAGCGCCGCGGCGGCCGCTGCTGCCGCCGTCACGCCACCTTCGATAGAGATCTCGGCGAGATTGCCGCATCCCCCCGTCTTCACCTGCAACAAGCCTATACCCCTTCGGCTAGTCGCCCAAAAGCTCGTCGACAGCCCGGAGACGGTATACCTCGCGTCGCTGGAGATGGTGCTCATCGGTACGACCGAGCTCCGGTGTCACACGCTGTACAACCAAAAGGTCAACCGCTGGGTGGTGGCAACCCTGAGTAATCTTGATATTCCCCTGTGCGTGGAGAAGAACGAGAAGGGCGAGGAGGGGTATGATATCCCCGATGACATTTGGAGGGACATTCAGCTGCCCAACACGGTCGCCCCATCCTTCCAGACGTGCAACGTCAGACGTCGCTACGATCTGGAAATCAAGCTAGGCCTCTCGTGGGGGCCATCAAAACCTCAGTCCTCTAGCAAGAACCCGTTTTCCTCCAGCTCCTCCTCCACGCCGCCGCCCACGATCTGGCTCCCGCTGCACTTTTCCAACGTCGAGGTCTTCTCGGGCATTACCCCGCCGCCGCAGCTGCTGGAAGCAGCGCGCAACACCCAGCCTGGCCGCGCGACCATGTCCTTTCGCCAAAATACCCGACCGCAACCCTTCTCTGCTGCCTCTGGTGGCTCCAGGCCCGGCGCATCATCGGCCGCAGGAGGGATGTCACCCCATCCACTCCCGCCGCGCAGACCGAGCCAGCAGCAGACACAGGTGCGGCCGCCGCCGAGCGATCCTCTATACCCGCCGCAGCTGCAGCCGGGACAGAGCATAGCGCCTGTGGACGATGCGCCTCCGAGTTACGATGAGGCGATGGCGGAGACCGTGCCGCCTGTGTTTGATGGGAGGGAGCCGCGGCCGGCGTATAGTGGTGTAACAAATGAGAACGCGCCCAGTCAGATGCCCCAGAAAAGCTGAGGAGTGGTCGTCTGTCTGGGTAATTTATAAGCATGGCGTTTGTTTAGGTAGTTGTCTTTGTGGTTGTATGTTCTTGGAGTTGGGGTCTGAAGATTATAGACGGTCGTTTGACCACATAATACAGTATCTTCTCTCTTTTATTATATCAAGCTGGTTTACACAATGAGATATCCCAGTATGCGGTACTCTGTACTGTCAAACGGGCGTATTCGTCACGTCGGATTCCCCTTTTGCGTGAATATGGGATTTGTCGCTCTTGGACATCATCTTCAGCGGAGTGACGTCAATGCCGGTCCCACGCAAGCTCCCAATGTCATGGGCTACCCTGGAACAGGGCCAGGCCACCCTGAACTGCCACCACAGCACGATTCCATTTCATCGTCGTCACCACCACCTCGCGATGCTTACGGTCGTCCGTTCACTATGATACGCAAGCGATGATTTCATGGAGGCTGTCACTTTGCAGCGTCAGCTTTGTGCGACAATGTCCAGCTACGCGGCGCGCGTTCACGGGAACCTCGAGGAGGGATGATGCTGATCCACGAGTAAAGGACCTCGGACGGGAGATTACAGATGATTACGCTGCGATCCGGGAAAAGTACCGTGCGTTCTTCACGTCCAAGTTCGACTTGAAATCTTTCTCGTAAGCCATTCACTAACATTCACACAGAGAAGCCAAAACACCCCATCGTCCTCGCCCACGGCCTCCTCGGCTTCGCCTCCCTCCCGTCGCCCATCCCCATGCTCCTACCCACCATCCACTACTGGCACGGCATCACGCCCGCCCTCACGGCGCAGAACATCCGAGTCATCACGCCCGCCGTGCCGCCTTCGGGCTCCATCGAGGAGCGCGCCGCGAAGCTCTCGGCCACCATCTCCACGCAGCTCGCCATCTCCAACGAGGCGCGCGACATTGACGAGAAGGCCCTCGACGATGACGGCGAGGACGGAGGCGAGGTTGGCGTGAACATTATCGCGCACAGCATGGGCGGGCTGGACGCGCGGTACATGATCGCCCACTGCCCCCCTCCCGGCGTGAGGATCAAGTCGCTCACCACCATCGCGACGCCGCACCGCGGCTCCTCGTTCGCCGACTACGTGCTCTCCCCGGGCTCGGGGCCGCTGTATCTCCCGCGAACCTACCCTATCCTCTCCCTCCTCTCCCTCTCGACCTCGGCGTTTGAGCAGCTCACGACGGCGCACCTCACGGAAACTTTCAACCAGTCGACCCCGGACTCGCCGTCGGTGCGGTACCTCTCGTTCGGCGCCGCCGTGCCGGGCCCGCTGCCGCCGCTGTCGCCCTTTCGTAAGAGCTGGTCGGTGATCAAGGAGGCGGAGGGGGAGAACGACGGGCTGGTCAGCGTGAGGAGCAGTCAGTGGGGGGAGTACAGGGGCACGCTGATGGATGTGAGCCATCTGGATCTGATCAACTGGTCGAATCGGCTGCGGTGGACGGTGAGGGAGTGGATGGGGATGAGGAGGCAGTTTAATGCCGTGGCGCTGTATCTTGATATCGCCGATATGTTGGCTAAGGAGGGTCTGTGAGGATGTTTATGATACCATTTGCATTGTTGCCGAGGCGTTGGAGCATTGGATTTTGTCTGACAAGGGTATAACTAAAGTGAATAATCTGTACAAAATCATACTTCACTTGTCTCATCATACCCTAAATCTGACCTTTTCTCGATTCCTGCTCAATAACGCGCCGTACAGAACGAGAGAAGAGTCCAGGGTAGTCCGATAATCGTTGGAAGCGCTTATGTCATGTGACCCTGTCATGCTGGTTTCTCCTGATCATGAAACTGGATGCCATGAGAGATTCCGTCCCACCGACACAGACAGCACACTACATAGTATGGTCAGAACGCAGCCTAGTCTCTATATACGTGCAATTTCCCATCATCCATTCGTCAGCACTCGAACCATGGGGGACATATCATCCGACCCGCTCACGGTGGCCCTCTGCTCTTCTTCAACAGCGCTGATAGGGCCACGCGGGCGATCGAATTAAGAGCATCGTCTCCAGCACGAGTTCCTCACCTCGACAGACAGGCCTGGCAAGCCTTTGACCTCATGGCCTACTGGCTTATCCTCTTCCCAAAATCCCCTGTCGAGCGGGGACTCTTGCCTGGTCCATGAGGAATCGCAGGTTCAGACCCTTGTCAAGAGTAAGCACCATTTTTGGATACGGCAGGGATGTCTGTCGACAGCGGGTCCAACAACTTGCCACAGGGCTGGCCAGACCTGAGATCGCTGGCCATTCATTGATGGATGGATGCAGGGAAGCCTGCAAAGGTTGCAGGAAGTCCATTCACAGCACGGCTGAAGCCGCTGCACGAGGGTGTGGGTGAGATGTCATCTTGGTGCGACGGCACAGCCCTGGCGAAAAGACATGCATGGCCCCCAACAGCGAGAAGTGCACGCTGAGGCTGGGGCCGTAGACACAAGATACGAGTAGGATTCGGCCTGAGGTGAGGCAACCAGCATGCATTGGGCTTATGTCTGTGGAGTGGACTCGAGAGAAATCGATGTCGGCCCCGAATCCTGATGGATCGTCTGAACAGGCGCGTCTCCTCCTCTCGGCCGGGCCCTCTGCTGAGAAATCCTCTTCCTCGTCCGGGTCCCAGGTTCGCAGCCTTTTCGAATTTTCCTACACGGGCACTGGAATCACGCTCACTGCCGACGTTTTGATCTTTCCGAGTCTGACTGTTGCGCGTTTATACCTCATTTCGCTCTCCTAGGATCTGATCAAAAACGCATACGGCGCAATCTCGGGCGAGGAAAATGACGAACCCCGCGATCAATTCTCTCTCAAGGCGCGACGACGGCGCCTGTCCTGACCAAGATGGCGAGCGCATCGGCACCTACCAGGAGTTTGAGGTCTACTGCGACACGGACATGCCCGGCATGGATCTGGGCCGCGCGAAAGCCGACAACCTGACGCACTGCGTCGACCAATGCTCCGCGCACATGCCGTACTGCTACGGCGTGGCCTTTGACCCCGAGCGCCGGGACGGGATCCAGAGCTGCTGGTTCAAGAGCGGCTCACCCCAGCGCATGAAGAAGAAGGGATGGCAGTCGGCGGTGCTCAAGGCCGACAGGACGAAATCAGTGCGGGACTGCGAGGACATTGGGCCGACGTACAAGTCGAAGAAGGGAAAGGGGGACGAGGCCAAGTTTAAGACGTTTTGCGACTGGGACATGCCGGCGCTGGACCTGCGAACCACGACGGCCGACTCGATGGCGGACTGCATCGACCAGTGTGCCGAGGTGGACGAGTGCACGGGGGTCGCGTACAATTCGGACCGCGCGTTCTCTTTCTTCAACTGCTGGCTCAAGAACACGTACAACGCGAGCACGTGGGAGGATACGGGCGGACGGACGGATCGATTTCTCGACGCCGCGTTCAGGGTCAGTGTCGTCGAGGCCGACACGACGTCTTCCGCGAGCACCTCAGCCCCGTCCATCACCAGAATCAGCAGCAGCAGCAGCAGCAGCAGCAGCAGCACGGACACGAGCAGCGCAGACGTGATGACAGACGCCGAGCCGTCGGCCACGGCACCGGCAACCTTGACCACCTCCAGCCCCGCCACCACCGACGACAGCAAGGAGGTTCCCGTCGGAGCCATCGCGGGCGGTGTCGTCGGCGGCGTCGCAGCCCTCGCCCTCCTCCTCGGCCTCGCCTTCTGGTTCTGGAGGAAGAGGAGAAACAACAGCAGTGGCCGCGAGGGGATGCAGCCGATGAACGTCCCACACAGCCCGGCCAGTGGAGCGTCGCCGCCAGAGTCGAGTCAAATGTCGTACGCGCAGGTGCATAAGCAGGATGCCGCGATGCCGCCGCAGTCCTACCAACAACCAGGGCACCACAACTACTACGAGCAGGACGTAAAGGGCGCGCACTACTATGGCCCGGTGGAGATGGGCAGCGAGACGGGCGCGGCGGAGTTGAGCAGCACGCGAGATGTTCGTGAGCTGCCGGGCTCGACGTGGCGTTGAGAGTTCTCTTTACTCTTCACCCCATTTGTTGTGTTGTTTTCGTTGTTGCATATTTGAGCGCGGTTTTCTCAGGAGTCTTGCGGCAAAGGAGGGATTGGCACATGCTCAATTCACTATTCTATTTAACGGTACTTTTCTTCAACGTCAAACTATTTTCTGCTAGCGCATGTCTAGACAGTCGGCCCGTGCCTCGTGTCCGTCTTTATTTAGAAATGGTCCATTTGCTGAGCCTTTGGCGCATCAAGTCCTCTTCACCGTTGGTCGACGTGATGCAATTTCCTGTCAATCCCCAGCATGTACAAGTGAAGAGCCGTCTTGTGAGACAAATGTGACATCGAAGCTTTGCACGACACAGCACAATCCCGATCAGCAGCTCTTTCGACGCAGCATGTGTGGTGCGCACAGCAGTGCTTCATCCCAGCAGACTGATTCATGCATTCTCATCCATCGAGACATTTGCACAAAAGCCCGTTTCTTTCGGCTCAACGCCCGTTCGGCTTGATCGGGACCGCATCCTGGGCTCGTTGTATCATATGTGCCGCTGTTATGGCCCCCAGCCTGTTCTTCGCTCACCTCCTTGCGACACCAGATTCAGGTGATGACCAGCATCCTGGACTTTTCCGTCTATAGCTTAAACAAATGCTGGTCATGCGAATGAACAGCGGAAAACATTACCAGGAAATTCCTCACCTTTCCTATTTCCCCCCATCACATGAACATCTGTCATCGCGTTTCTCAAAGCGTTTAACCCCCTTGTCGCAGAAAAGTCGAGAGCCTGTTTCGAAAACCCCCCCCCCCCTTCCATTCGCTTGCTCTACCAACCAACGGAGAGAAAAAAAAGGTGAGACGGGTTTCATAAACCCCCCGAATTCAAAACGGAATTCTTAGTCTCAATTCCCTCCACAGAGCTCGTTTCTCTCTTTGCTTTCCCAGGATACGCGCTCGGGATGATAGTTGCAGCCCCATTATGAGACGGGGATTTTCTAGAGCTGGTCGTTTTGGGGGGTTAACGATGAGACTCTTACCGGATCTGCGATCCCTGGCAAACCAGGTTCCTTGAGACATCGTCAACTGCCTCAGGTTTTGGACGAGCGAACCCCCCAGGATGTAGAATGTATAAAAGCATCCATCTGCTCTCTCAAGTGTGTCCATTTCTCTTTTCTTCTTCAGCCGAGCTCGCAATATTCAGAACAACCCTCAACTTTTTTCAACTTTCCTCTTCTCTTCTTCCAATATTCTTCAGTAATTCCGCCGGTCGGATCTTAATATCTCTACAAAACAATCCCTTTTTAACTTTTATTTCTTCTTTACCCCAAAACAAATCTCTTTCAAACCGCCAACATGCAGTTCTCCATCGCCACCATCATCCTCGGCTTCACCGCCCTCGCCGCCGCCGCCTCCCCGGCGCCCGGCTTCAAGCTCGTCGCCCGTCAGAACGGCGGCCGCCCCGTCCCCAACGGTGCCTGCTGCGTCGCCAACACCAGCTTGAAGCAGGATACCTGCACGGCTCAGGATGGTAGCCAGGGTCGCTGCGTGCCCGGTGGCAACAACTGTGAGTTATGCCCCCCTCCCCTTCACACTCTCCCTTCCAAGCGTCTTGCATGACCTTTCTGTCAAAGTGAAAACATCTCGCTGACCAGTGAATGCGAAAATGCAACAGGCGGCTCCAGCCTCTCTTGCGTGAGCCAGTCCAACCTCGAGTGCGACAACAACGTCATCGAGCGCGGCTCCAGCCTCTGCCGCGCCAGGACCAACTTTGGCGGTCTGTTTGACGGCGCCAACGTCATCCAGAACCTCGGCCAGGCCAAGGTCAACTAGATGGGAGACCAACATGAGACGTCGAAAGAGGGAAACGAAGAAAAAGTGGGAAAACATTGTAGAAACAGACGACATGAAAAAGACTGAAGATAGGGGGATGGAAAGGGGATCGAGTTGTTGAAGTTGAGGGTTCATTTCTGATCTCTTAAATTAGTTTTGTCCAGATGTTGAGGCTGAAAAGACTTGGTTATCTGGCATTTCTGTCGTTCCTGGCTTGTGATGGCATCTCACAGAGTAATCACTATCTCTGGGAACCGACAATGGGTGACAGAAACAATTTGTCTCTTGTCCCCTTATCCATTAGCAACAATCACATTGCAAGATAGAAATCAGACGGAGCGATATACGAGGACAACGGTAAGAAAGAAAAGGAAAAAAAGTCTTTTGTTCAGCAAGCCTGCAAAATGTCCAACGCCACATGACAGTCAACCTCTGTTGATCACATAACACAATCCAGTGCCCTCCTATCCTATCGTGACCGGTCTTAGGCCGTGAGAACTAGCATCGTATCAAATAAGAAAATGGAAGGAAAATAGGGCAGAAAAAGGGGGAGATGGAAAACAGAAAAGGCAGCCTTCGCCAAAAGCAAAACGACATCAAGAGGAAAATGACCCCTCAGTCAAACAGACTCATCCAAACAAACAGGCCGGCACCACCACCGATCAGGACCGCGGTCAGAATACCCGCACCCGCCTTATCACCCGTGGTGATCGGGCCCACCTCCTTGCCGTCTACGTAGTGATGTCCTCTTCCTCCGGCGTTCGGGTTGCCCTTGGAGGTTCCACCAGTGGCGTTCGTCACAGGCGGGGACGCGTCGTCGATCAGCAAGCTGCTCACGGCCGCGAGAACGTTCATCTGCTCGCCCGCGCCAGTGGTTCCGTCGGCGTTGGGGTCGCGAAATTCCCCGCTCGTCCAGTAGAAGCCGCACGCCTTGCCCGGCTCGATCTTGGCCATGGTGCCGGTGCACTGCTTGACGGCCATCTCGGTCGACTGTTTTAAGACCTTGCGGATCTTGCTCGTGGTGGAGGGCACGAGCTGTGACACGACGGCCAGCCATCGGTGGACGTAGCCCTTGAAGGACAGCATGTCGGTGGTGCAGCCCTTGACGCCTTCACAGTTTACCTCGTAGGCGGCGCCCTTTCCAAAGAAATGCTTGATGCCCGAATCGAGAAGCTTCTCGGTGCGCTCTTCCCATTTCCTGTCTTCCGTCTGTGAATCAAGTCAGCATCCGTCTGTCATCATTTTCCCATCTAACGGCAGAGGCAACGTACATAGTTGTACATAAAGGCACATCCCTGTGTTAAGACGGCAAAGTTGTACGAGAAGGTGGCCTTGTGAAGATCGGTGCAGTTGTACTCGACGGTTCCGCCATCATAGACGCGCCAGGTCTCGTGGTTAATGTAGTTGACGCCCCAAATCCAGTCCCACGTATCCTCGGCATGCTCGGCATACGTCGCGTTATCAGTGTAACGTGCAAGGCGGGCGCCCAGGTTGAAGAAGATGGCGTTGGCGATAGCTGTGTCATTCGTGTTAGGGCTTGTTTGCGGAACAGCTCGGCACAGAACTTACTGTTTTTGTAGTTGAACCCATTGTTGGAGAAGGGAATTTGCCACCTCATGCCTCCGTTGCAGTTTTCGTCGTGGCGTTCCGGATCAGCCTGGGTATTCCACACCGCCTGCGCAAGAGCTAGCCACTGCGGCTTGTCCTCTGGGGGATCAGGGAACTTGTTCTCGGCGGCGAGCATGGCAGACATGCCCCAGAACCCTTGATCGTCGTTGCCGAGAGATGCGGTGAATTCTTTTGGCTGATAGTCTTCGTTGTCGCCGACTTGGTTCAGCATGCCCTCCATCACCACCTTGTTGTAACTCGTATCGCCCGTCAAGTGCCAGTAGTCGACGTATGTGCCCATCATGGCACCGCCTTCCCACCAGTAGTAATCTCCCTTGCCGTCATCGGGGGGTCCCGGAAGGATACCAGCTGGCATGCCGCCCGTTCGGTTTCCATCATAAAACAGCATCAGGTTGTAAGCCAGTTGAGAGGCGCTCTTTTTGATCGCGTCTGTTGGGATCTGTCAGCTAGAGTCCTTCAAGCGAAACGAGAACACGCGCTCAGGATCCACGCACCCTTGCTGTCGAGACTGTACACGCTGGTGCCGCCGCCACCACTCGCAGTATCACCTCCTGCCGCTGCATCGCCACCGGTGCTGGCATCATCTGCTGGTGCGGGAGCTGGTGCTGGAGCTGGTGCTGGAGCTGGAGCTGGAGCTGGGGCTGGGGCTGGGGCTGGGTCGGCAGCAGGAGGAACGGGCGCGGCAGCCGGGGCACCAGCCGCACCATCGGCCGGGGCCGCAGCGGGATCACCAGCAGCCGGGGCGGCGGCGGGATCTGCTTGAGCGACGACGTTTTGTGAGAGCAGCAAAGCGCTAAGGGCGATGCCCAGCGATGATTTGGCGACCGTTAGGCGCATTCTGAGCGATGAAAAGGACCCTTACGGGATCCAATAACGAGTGTATCGTGGCGAAGTAGGGCCCTGTTCTCTTCCACGGTCGCGGGGTTGGTTTTCGATAATAGCTCTTGACGATGAGTGTGGAAGTACTGTCAGACGGTTGGTTTCTGGGCTTTCGGATGTACAAGGACGCTGCGATCAAGCGATTCGCGATGAATTGAGACCGAGAGTGTGGGGATGCCGAGGAGAAACGATGATGCTTGGGCAAAGATTCGAAAGGCTTGGTTGGAAAAGTTAGCGGCTTGGGTGCTGATGGCCAAGAGATTGAAGTCGGACTTGGCACGCCAACAAGCGGAAACGAGAGCATGAAACGACGGTCGATGGTACAGGAACACGTGCAGCTCTGCGCGCTCAAAGAAAGAAGAAGCAGTGAAAGAGAGAAAACAGGTAATACTCACAAGCGGCGGCTGTACGCAAGTGAGAACTCGTTCGTCCCCTTGGCAGCGTCAGGGCCAGTTTCTCGTAATGCTCGAGAGCGCGCAGGTGGGTGCAAACTATCAGCTGCAGGGGATCAAGGATCGTACGGGTGACGACCTTCGGGAAGGGGGGGGGGGGGGGGGGGCCGGGGGCCAGGGGTTTATTTTTTGTAATTTTTGGGGTTTTTTTGTTTTTTTTTACGGGGGGTTTAAATTTTTAAAAAA
>JAXOUE010000138.1:6974-62728 GCA_036250105.1 Parasarocladium wereldwijsianum | reverse complement strand
GGGGATGGCGCGGAATGAGAGTTTATAGTGGGTGATATCCAATACGAAGCGACGTCATGTCTTTCTCATCTACAACCAGAAGGGTATGGAAAGCATACGCGAAACACAAACTTGGCCATGGTCATGCAGTGAATCTATGTACGAGTCCTTTTCTCCCTGTTCCTCGCGCAGAACATGAACTAAATTAGCCCTTTCCTGGCCAACTCGACCTTCCTCGCCGTCTCGCCGTCCTTGAAGCCTCCCTTGGAGACACATAGTCTGTGACCCTCCGTCGTCTCGAATTTATCATCGTACGCGTCCCACGGGCATGGGCAGTGGTGAGGAAAGTGAACGCACGCGAGCGTGTCCGGGCAGAGGTAGTGACCGCAAACCGCTACAGCCACCGACATGTTAGCACTCTTAATTACACATTTTTTTTCTTTTGCTTCTGGCGAGCGCGCCATGTCTACTGTTCCCTTCACGTCCACGACGAGGGTATCTGTTGGAGAGGCAGCAGGACTCACATTGCTCAAACTGGCCACGGTAGTTGCTCGCGTCGCTGGGGTTGTTGCGTGGCTGCTGGCGCTGCTCGCCCTGGTTGCCAAACATTTGGTCGAAGAAGCCGAACTGGGCGGTTGTGAGGGAGAGGAGGGAGAGGAAGGTGAGGAGAAGACAAAAGTCGAGTAGTCGTTGCATGATGGGCGATGTGCTGTGGTTGTGGTGCTCGTAGAGGAGTTGGAGTAGCCGGGGACGTATTCGAATAGCTACTTGTACATGGACAGGACGAGTCTCAGGCGATACCTAAGACACACTGTGAAGCTCGATGAATTGACGTGTTCACTTGGACGAAACGGGTTAGTCTCCACGATTCAAAGGGTTAGGGTCACAGACACAGGGAAGCCTCGGAAGGGTGGCGTCGATGGGCAGGTTGTCGTTTGTGACTTTGTCCGAATGACGCATTTCCCTTCAGCGGATACATCCAGAGCCAGGCCGGTGTATGATATAGTCCGTAGGTGATTAGGCACCAAAGTTATCCGCTCGAGGCAGGGAGTGCCTGGTGGGCTCTGGCATCAAAAACCATGATGCTGAGGCTGGTGGTCCATCTGCGTCGGGCTGGTGTTCAGCCGACCCCCCGTCTTGAACAATCGTGAAGAACTACGTAGAATCGAGTCTCTGATAAACAGTAGATTAAGACCTAATGTGAAGCCCAAGTCTTGGTTTGTATACATATGTTCGATAAATAATCCTTCACAGTATCGAAAACCTAGGCACCATCTGCCCCTCGCCCACCAGTGCTCGACTATAGTGGGGCTCGAATTTTCACTCAAAAGCCCCCCGCCACGGCGCCACGCTCGAGGCACCTGCCCGCCAGGCCGGGCTTAATCACCAGCAACTCTACGCGACAAATACCCTCCTCGTCGCCAGCTTGGACGCCCTTTCAAACTCCATTCATCACGAGAGCTCCGTAACGCACCTCGGACAACGCCACAGTGTGCCGTCCCAGCTCGCCTTTCGCTCTTCGAGACCGATCCAGAACCTAAACTCCGACTTCACTGGCGGGGTCGAGACACTGAAAGCGCCAGCCGCCCAAATTTTAACGACGGCACGACCCGATACCCTCGATTCGGAAAAAAAAAACCCGAAAAAGTCATCCGTCAACATGTCGAACCTCAACTCATGGGAGGATGACCCTTCCGCTCAGCAGGATGAGAAGCTCGCCCGCCAGGCGCAGCAGCAGCTCAACATGAACCAGCAGGGTCAGGGCTTCCAACCTGGCGCGTCCTCGTTCACGCCCGGCGCCATGTCCTTCCAGCCCGGTGCTGCTTCTTTCACGCCCGGACAGTACGGCGGCGGCGGCTTCCAGCCTCAGTACCAGCAGCAGCAATACTACCAGCAGCAGGGCTACTACAACCAGTATGGAGGCCAACAGGGCTTCAACCAGTACGGTGGCCAGCAGCAGCAGCAACACGGTGGTAACTTCAGTCAGGGTTACCAGCAAGGCTACGGTAAGTCATTTGTCCAAGATGTGAGTGATGAGCGGCAGAGGAGGATGCTAACAAGTTAGGCGGTGGATACTCTCAGTACGGCCAGCAGCAACAGCAACAAGGCTACAACGGCAACGCCCAGGCTCCCAGCCAAGGGAACGTCCCGACCATCGCAAAGCGCCCCACCGACCAGCCCGCCGGCTCTGCTCCCGCGCCCAGCGTCTCCGTCTCCAAGGAGGGCGGCGCCAAGGTTCTCAGCATTGGTGGTGATGCACCCAAGCCCAAGGCGAAGGTCCTGTCCATCGGCGGTTCATCTGCCCCCGCCAAGAAGGCGGAAGAGCCTGCGGCCAAGCCCGAGGCCAAGAAGGAGGAGGTCAAGTCTGAGCCGGAAGCGGGCCAGAAGGCTGCCGCCGTCAAGGCCATTGAGAAGACGGGCGAGAAGGCCGGCAAGGCTGCGTCCTCGGGCAGGACCTCTCCTACGCCCTCTTCCGGACGCTCCAGCCCTACGGGAGAGAAGAAGGAGAAGCGCGACATTGATGCCGTCGTGAAGGAGCAGACCGCCGATGTCGACGAGGCGACTCTCAAGGAGATCTACGGCAAGGAGCACGTCAACATTATCTTCATCGGTCACGTCGATGCCGGCAAGTCGACCCTCGGTGGATCGATCTTGTGGACCACAGGCATGGTAGACAAGCGTACCATGGACAAGTACAAGCAGGAGGCCAAGGATCTCGGTCGTGAGTCCTGGTACCTTTCATGGGTCATGGATCTGAACAAGGAGGAGCGTTCGCAAGGCAAGACCATTGAGGTCGGCCGTGGGTTCTTCGAGACCGAGAAGCGCCGCTACTCTATCCTGGATGCCCCCGGCCACAAGACCTACGTGCCCAACATGATTGGCGGTGCCTCGCAGGCTGATGTTGGTATCCTGGTCATCTCCGCCCGTAAGGGTGAGTACGAGACCGGTTTCGAGCGTGGTGGACAGACCCGCGAGCACGCCATGTTGGCCAAGACGCAGGGCGTCAACAAGCTTATTGTTGTCATTAACAAGATGGATGACCCTACCGTCGAGTGGTCCGAGGATCGTTACAAGGAGTGCACAACCAAGCTTGGGCAGTTCCTGAAGGGTACGGGCTACAACCTCAAGACCGATGTTACATTCATGCCCGTGGCCGCTCAGCAGTCGATGAACATCAAGGATCGCCTCCCAGCCGGTGTCGCCCCCTGGTACACCGGCCCGTCATTGCTCGAGTACCTTGACAACATGAGCGCCCTGGAGCGCAAGCTGAACGCGCCTTTCATGATGCCCGTGAACGCCAAGTACCGTGACCTGGGCACCATGGTTGACGGCAAGATCGAGGCGGGCGTGGTGAAGAAGAACATGAGCCTCGTCATGATGCCGCGCAACCAGAAGCTCGAGGTGTCGGCCGTCTACGGCGAGCAGGAAGACGAGATCCCGATCGCCCAGTGCGGTGACCAGGTGCGCATGCGTCTCAAGAACATTGAGGAGGAGGACATCCTGCCGGGTTTCGTGCTCTGCTCGCCGAAGCGTCTGGTGCACTGCGTTGCGCAGTTTGAGGCGCAGATCCGCATCTTGGAGCTCAAGTCGATCCTGACGACGGGATTCAACTGCGTGCTGCACGTGCACTCTGCGATCGAGGAGGTGACGTTCTCGGCGCTGCTGCACAAGCTGCAGAAGGGAACCGGCAGGAAGAGCAAGCTGCCGCCGTCGCACGCGAAGAAGGGAGACAGCATCATCGCGCGGATGCAGGTGATTGGCGGTGCTGGTCTGGTGTGTGTTGAGAAGTTTGAGGATTACGCGCAGATGGGACGATTCACTCTTCGTGATCAGGCAAGTTTCCTCCTCTTTCTTGCGGCTTTTGCGCTTTTGTCAAAAACACGTGGATGTGGGGACATGAGAGACTAACAACACTTGCAGGGTCAAACCATTGCGATTGGAAAGATCACCAAGCTGATCACAGAGTAAAATGAGTACATGACGAAGGGTCTGGGATGATGAGCCAATGACAAAATCCCGGGCAAGGGGACCTTGTTGATGTTGCAAGAGATAGACGGCGCTGCAAATCCACCAGTTTTGTTTTCTTCATCGTTGCCGATATTGAGTGCGAGGACAAATGCTGATGTGGCTCTTGGAGCATTTCCTTAAGGCTGTGATGGAGACGAAGACGTTTCATGCTGGACACACCTACCGTTGGCCCTATCCGCCCGCTGGGTCTCTGATGACCTGTTGAACCCGTGCAGATCTCGAGATCGAAGCCATCGTGAGATTTGTCCTGCCACAGAAGAATCCATCTTCCCGAAAAGTCCCGACAATCCCCGTCCTCGAGGCTCAACCCCAGTCTTGGCTCGTTTGGCGTCCCGTGCCCTTCCCCCCTGTTGTCCACATTCTACCCCACATTCAGGCCGCAAGGCATTCCGATTTCCTCTCTTCTCCCTCTCTTCTCTCTCTTTCTCTGTCTACAGTCATAGTCAAGCTTTTAGCTTCAACGTGACACACATTCACACGCCCCTTGGGGAACGAAAAGAACGGCGTGTATGCTCGATGACGCTATTCGTCAGCGGGCTCTATCCATGACTTTTTCTTTGTGACGCCCCGTCAGCGGGCAGGTCACGAGAATAAGTCGGTCGGTCGGAGGTAAGCCTCGGAAACCCGCTGAGGGAGACCGTGGCTTGGTACCTAGTGTTCTCTTTTCTTCTTTTTTTTTTGACAAGACTCATGTGACGGGTGATTAAGATTTCCTTCCCTTCACCGTCGGATCCCGTGACATGTTCTCTTTTTCCCCTCCCTTTTCTCGATTCTTGACCGAGTAAAGTGCACGCACGCCCCTACCCCCTGAACTGTTGTTTCTTTTCCTCCGAAGCCGCCTCGGGGCATGGAGTTCTTTTTTTTCTTGTCCTCACACGTGAGGTTCTGGACAGGAGTCTAGAACAAGTTGAGAAGACAGGTGGGTCTTATTTTTAGAAAGACAAAAAGCTGGAGAAATTCTTTGTAAATTCTTGCCTGTGCTGTGTTTTCCTGTGCCCATTCGCATTTTGCAGTACATAATTTGTGACTCCTAGATTGGAGAAGATGAGGTTTTGTTTACTTGCACAAAGTCGACGTCTCTGTATAATTATTTCATCACGCTGGCTTTTTCTTTTGTTCGTTCTTCTCCAGGATAGGAAGGCGTGAGAATAGCAATCGCATAAGTCCACATTGGTGATGGTTCATGTTTTTTTTCTTGGATCGTCACGCAACGCAACTCGCCCGCAGGTTCTCGGGAGAAGTCGGATGCTGAGGTAAGCCAATCACGGCAGAGCACCGTTCGAGCCCGTTCACCACAGCGGGCGCTCTGGCGACATCGATTCTCCTGATAACGTTTTCCGACCGCCAGAATTGTCGGGTTATTTTCGCTTCAATTAGATAAAGATTTGAATGCACGTAATTTGGCCGCTGGAGGTGAAAACAAAAGGGTTAAAAAAACCACGGTTTGACAGCAGAAAGTAATGATGGCTTGTAATTCGATTGGTGGGCGGTAGTGTTGAGGAAGATCGCGGGGTTGCATCTCCAGACGATCCATACCGTGTCTGCTTACAGTATGCAGACAGTATGACATGAGCTCTGCGAATAGTGTTCGTGTTTACAAACTGCTTCTTTTGGTGTGTGTGTGTGTGCTGTATGGTCTCGTTCCGTTGAGCCGACTGTGCCCGCATCACCGTTGACCTTGCCCTCATCTTTCATTCCGTGTGTTGCAGCTCTTTCGTTTGTGCCCCGGACAGATGAAAACCGTGGCGGTGCATGTGAATGCTGGACGGCCTGAAATCGCCATATCAGCCAGAGCCGCTGTCGTGAACCCTGTCGAAAAAAGAGATAAACTATCAAGCAGCATGCATGAGACAGTCATGGATTCCGTCCTCTTCCGAATCCGATAATTCGGCGCCTTGATTCTATGCCAACTATTCCCGTAACCCTTGTTTCTCTTCCTGTTCCCCGAAACGGCACTACGCGTGATCCCGCTGGACCAAAGGATCATCAACGGCATCACCGAAATTGTATTAACGGTTTGCAGTCACCTCCTTCTCGTCTAGCAGAAGCAACTGTTGCGCAGAGCATTTAAGAATCACGCGTCTCTGTTTGGCCTCAGCCTTTTCCTTCTCCCTTTTCTTGCATCACCTCTGTGACCTTGACTTGTGCTTTCAATCCCAGATCTTACTGCTGGTCCAGCAGTGCTTTTGTCTTCCGGGATTCTTTCGTGTCTGGTCTCCAGTTATCGCGACCCCTCCCCGTCCGTTCCCCGTATTCTCCACAATCTCCAAACAATCCATTTCCGGGGCAGCACCATCATCATCACCACCACCAACACCATTCCCCTCGATAAAGCTTTCTACCCTCGGCAGCGGACGACTTCCTCCAGGGCTATCTCTCCAGTGCTCACCAGGGTGTTTCCTAGCGCCCTATTTCTCCAACTCCTTTTTTTTTGTCCCTTCCCGTCTGGACACACCCCCCGGTCCGTCCGCATTACATACGCACGAGGGAACGAAAGCTTCGGGACACGCCCCCCTTCTGCCCGTTACGTACGTAAACGTAACGCTTAGCCGAACAATTGCTGGCTTGAGGCTTGGGACTCACGAGAGAAGCCGACTTTACTTCGAGCTGTTCCGACGTCCAGGCCTCGGTGGCTATTATTTATAAAACCATGAAGGACCCCGTCGTCAGGACCGCTTCTCCTTACACTGACCCCAACGTCAAAGGCCCAAAATCGCAGTTACAAGCTCGTTCTGCCGATCTACGCAAAAGTCCGTCTCCTTCTGACTTTTCCCAATCCTCCTGCTCATGCCACGCTTCTGGCGGCCCTCGAGAGGTTGGAGGTTCTTCATGTACTGACTGGTCGACTATAGTGATTTCCAACACCGTCAACAAGACCGCGCTGCACCCCGGTGGTGTCGCGCCTCACCGTCCCTACACCGAGCTCGAGGAGGAACTCCACGAGACCGCCCACATCGACTACGACCGCGTCGCCATTGTATGTTTCATTGATGAGAGGTTAAAGGAAGACCGAGGAACCAGGCTGACAATGAGCAGATTGCCAACCCCTCAGTCGCTGCGCTCTACGAAGATGCTCTCGTCTACGAGACTGGTACCGCCATCACATCATCCGGCGCCCTCACAGCCTACTCTGGCGCCAAGACCGGCCG
The DNA here is from genome assembly GCA_036250105.1 of Parasarocladium wereldwijsianum. Lineage (NCBI taxonomy): Eukaryota > Fungi > Ascomycota > Sordariomycetes > Hypocreales > Sarocladiaceae > Parasarocladium > Parasarocladium wereldwijsianum. Next base: position 55,571 of record JAXOUE010000138.1, on the reverse strand, counting down.
ATCTCCCCTCGACAAGCGAATTGTCAAGGAGGCATCATCAGAAAACGACATTTGGTACGTCTTGCTCCTTTTCAGATAGATCCCGGTCGACTCGCGTCAGGCGCAAAATGACTAACAAATTGGCTTCCAGGTGGGGTCCTGTGAACAAGCCCATGAGCGAAGACGTAAGTCGATACCACTTTTTTTTCCATCTGAACATTTGTCAATTGGTCCTTCGGAGGCCATGGCGTCAACCCACATGACCACACGACGAGATTCCTCACGAGGTCCGAGTTGGGGTAATTGGCTTCCGATGGTATCCGCAGGGCGTTTGGCGCACATTGAGCAAGCGCCCAATGACCGTGTCGGTAAAGCAAAGACCCGAGCAAGCCCGCAAGTCGTGCGCCGTGTCGGCATGCATGGAAAGGGGGCTCCAAGATCTGTCGCCAATCGAATCGAGTCGCAGCGTTCTAGACAAAGAAAAGAGTCGCGTGCTCTCTCGGCTCTGCGTTCGCAGGTTCTGGGAGGTGGTTCAGCGATCGAGTGTCCTGTCCTGCCCCGCGGCCCTGGGAACGTCGCAGGGCTTCCCCGCAGCGGGTTCGTCCAGCAGGGGGAGAAGGGAGACCTACAGGGCGATCCCTCCCTACGGAGCCGTGTGCCCCACCCTCCGGCATTGCTCCCGGTTTGCTCCGACGCCATTACGTCTGAGCTCCTTCCCGCATTTTCACATGATCCTCGCGATGGAAAGAGACACGAGCGCGCGCCGGTCTCACTTGCTTGTTGAGAAAGCGTTACACAAGAGGACTTCAGCCACAGCCACAGGCAATGAGGCTGATGGAATCTTGTGGCGTCGAGACACCACGAGATGCTCCAAGTGAAGCTATCACGGGCCCTCGAAATCTAATTATTCGGGCAGGAAACCACAACTTGTTATAGACCTTTTACTTTTGATGATCCGTGCTAATAGTCTCTCAGGTCTGGAAGATCAACCGCGAACGTGCCGTCGACTACCTCAACACCCGAAACCGCATCTACGTCGTCGATGGCTACGCCGGCTGGGACGAGAAGTACAGGATCCGCGTCCGTGTCATCTGCGCGCGCGCCTACCATGCTCTCTTCATGAGAAACATGCTCATCCGCCCTCCCCGTGAGGAGCTGGAGCACTTTCACCCCGATTACACCATCTACAACGCCGGTACTTTCCCCGCCAACCGCTTCACCGAGGGTATGACCTCGGCCACCTCGGTGGCTATCAACTTTGCCGCCAAGGAGATGGTTATCCTGGGTACCGAGTACGCCGGTGAGATGAAGAAGGGCGTCTTCACCGTCCTCTTCTACGAGATGCCTGTCAAGCACAACGTTCTCACCCTCCACTCCTCCGCCAACGAGGGCGAGAACGGCGACGTCACCCTCTTCTTCGGTCTCTCAGGCACGGGAAAGACCACCCTCTCCGCTGACCCTCAGCGCAAGCTCATCGGCGACGATGAGCACTGCTGGAGCGACCGCGGTGTCTTCAACATCGAGGGCGGCTGCTACGCCAAGTGCATCGGCCTCTCCGCCGAGAAGGAGCCCGATATTTTCAACGCCATCCGCTACGGCTCCGTCCTCGAGAACGTCGTCTTCGACCCCGAGACCCGCGAGGTCGACTACGACGACTGCACCCTCACCGAGAACACCCGCTGCGCCTACCCCATCGAGTACATCAGCAATGCCAAGATCCCCTGCCTCTCCCCCTCCATGCCCTCCAACATCATCCTCCTCACCTGCGACGCCCGCGGTGTCCTCCCCCCCATCTCCAAGCTCAACAGCGCCCAGACCATGTTCCACTTCATCTCCGGCTACACCTCCAAGATGGCCGGCACCGAGGACGGCGTCACCGAGCCCCAGGCCACCTTCTCCTCCTGCTTCGCCCAGCCCTTCCTCGCCCTCCACCCCATGCGCTACGCCAAGATGCTCGCCGACAAGATCGAGCAGCACTCGGCCAACGCCTGGCTCCTCAACACCGGCTGGGTCGGCGCCGGCGCCACCCAGGGCGGCAAGCGCTGCCCCCTCAAGTATACCCGCGCCATCCTCGACGCCATCCACTCGGGCGAGCTCGCAAAGGTCGAGTACGAAAACTACGAGGTCTTCAACCTCCAGGTGCCCAAGACCTGCCCCAACGTGCCCGACGAGCTGCTCAACCCCAAGAACGCGTGGACTGCGGGCGATGACAGCTTCAACGCCGAGGTTCTCAAGCTGGGCAAGCTGTTCAGGGACAACTTTACCAAGTACGAGAGCGAGGCCACTGAGGATGTCGTCAAGGCCGGACCTGTCATCTAAAGTCTTTGCTGGGTTTGCATTGCATTATTGGTTTTTTGTCTTTTAGTTTTTTTCTTTTGCATCGGGGATGAGAGATACCTGCCCGCGTGCTTGGGGGATCGACGCGGTCCATACTTGCTTTTTGTTCTTTTGCGTTTTTTTCGCACGCTTTTACATTGTCCTGATCATATGTCTAATGTTTCGACGACGACGACAGATTTCTTTGTTTTTCGATATCCAATTTTTGGATCTTGTTCAAAATGGTGGCGATGATGGCAGCAGGCATGACCTTGCAGAAGCCAGGCAAAGAGTATAGCATACGTGTAATGCACGTCTCTGGTTGATAGTTACAAAAGACAATACCATTTATCAGAAAGCTTTGCGGTGTGATTCGTGGTTTGAGCGTGCTATTTTGTGTTCATCTTACCGTGGCCAGAGATCTTGCAATTCCAATGCTGCATTGTCTTTGTAACTGGTCCTCATTCAAGTTCTCTTAATGTCATTCTTAGAGAGAACTTTGCTTGGCTAGACCCCGGGAGTAAATGTCGCTAGGAGATGTAGTCATCTTGACTGAGGGCTGAACGATCGATTTGGAGCTGCCCGTTGACGAAATTATGTATTTAAATCAATTTCAACACAAAATACTTCCCGAATACGTACTCGTCACTTACATGGTTAGCCCTTGCATCCCGCTGGAAGAGGCGCAAACCCCAGACGACCGCGGCGCAATTCCGCGTCTCACCCCCCCTGGGCCGCCCATTACGCGGTTTCCTTTGCCTGGCCACCTTTCGCATCCTATTCGAACCCCATCTTCAGCGAAACTGCCATCCTTCTACTCCAGAAAGCAGAGCATTCTCTTGACTTTTTGTGTCTTTTGTCACCTGCTGCTTGCGTCCTCAAGCATCCTATCCACATTTGTCGCGTGGCCCCCGACGTCCTCGAGACGATGGGCAAATCCTCTACCTTGAAGGTACGTTTGCGCGCCGATTCATTCACGACCACCTCGCAATCCCTTCGTTTCCCATCGTAACTCATGCTAATGAAACTTGCAACCCAGGACCTCCTCATCCCCGGTCTCTTCGCTCTCACCATCTTCTGCACACTCACCTACGTTCTTCTCCCTCTCTACCGACGCACGCGCGACCGCTACGCACAGTACATGCCGGCCGATCTGACGGGACGCTTCACGGACCACACCTCGGGAATCCGATCGCGGGTGCAGGACCAGATCGGACGGTGGCGTAGGGACAGCGGTGGTGGGAGTGTGGTGGGGGAGGAGCTTTTGGATGACGGGGAGGAGCTGGTCGGTGTTGACGAGGATGTGAGGAGGAGGATGGAGAGGGATGCGGCGCAGAGGGGCGGGTACAGGCAGGATGGGGGAAGGCTGAGTCGAGAGTAAGTTCTGGCTACCCCTGGCATTGTGGGAAAGGCAATATGACTTTTCGTACTAACACTGCGGTAGCTTGGAAGAGGGGTTCATGGACGATAGTGGCAGCGAGAGTGAGGACGGGGGAGGAAGACGGAGGTGAGGATGACCGTATTGGTGTCTCTATATAGAGCGAGTGTGGTGCGAATCAATCGAGATGCGATACGACATTCCCGGACATTTGTGCGCTGCCTGGGTCTGAGCAGATGGTGCCTGAGTTCCACAAAGTGTTTGGTTCAGAGCGCAACGATGCTTTCTATTGGGAGCTATCGTGAACGCCGAGGATATGATTGATGGACTGTCAGCCTAGGGGTCGAAGGCTTGCATCTTGATGTGGCGACTTTATGCTTTGGTTTGCAGATCGGGCTGGTCCCGCATTTCAAACGACCATAAATGTGATGTCCTACAGAATAGAAGATTGGAGGGAGACTGAAAGATGTTAGCCACCATGCAAACCAAACTTAGTCTCCTTTGCAAGGTTCAGACAATCTCTAGCTTGGAGTCTGAGACTGCAAGCAGAGCCGGAGCCATTCGTGGCTTCAAGATGCAGAAAGTTCTTTGGCAATTACCGAACTGCAAACAGCGAGAATTTTGAGCGCGTATCCATGAATTAAATGGCATTGCAACACCCATGGAGGTTGAGCACACAGAAACCCCAAACGCTTTGGTCGCGCAAAGCGCTGCTGCTGCCTCGCGTGAACCCCACCAAAACGCGTCTCACTCACGGCCTCACTGGACCTCACTTATTCGACATCATTCATCATTATCGGCATTGTTATTCGTCAGCTCAGATCATCACATCGTGTGAAATTAAAGATTCAATGTATTTGAATCCATCGTTTTCATCATGAGGTTCAAAACGGAGCTCAAAAATATCCGCACTTTCGCCAGTATGCTGCTTTCTCATTCCCAGCTTTCTCATTCCCATCCATTCGCTCATGACTGACCCAACCACCAGAACTCACCGCAGCCCTCTCCTCTCTCGAAAAGATCGCCTGGGTGCGCCTCAGTGATGACACCGCACGCTTCACCGTCATCCCCGATATGGGATCCCAAGTCTGGGCGTGGGTTTGCCCCTCCCTATACAAACAGAGCAGAGTGAGCACAAACAGCTGACTCCAAGCAGATCCCTCGCGATGGACTTTATATTTGAAGGCTACCACATTCAGTCCGCCGAGGCCAACAACACCATCAACCTTGAACTTCCTCTCCAGCCTCTTCATCGTGCCCTCAAATCCGCTCTCAATAGCATGTCTGCCTCTCTCCGCCTCACCAAGAAGGACGGCCTCCCAGTACTCTCCATGACCATCACCACCACCACCACCTCCAACGCCGGCAGCAACGCCGGGAAACCCACCGCCTCGACCGCTGGTCCCGGTGGCAACCTTTCTGCCGACAACCCCTTTGACGACAATGACGACGACATGCTCTTCCAGGCTGAACACCTTGAAACCTCCCTCCGCCGTGATCACGAGAAGATCATCACCCAGGACATTCCCGTCCGCGTCCTCCACCCGGAAACCGTAGAGACCATCATGCAGCCCAAAGTCCGCGAACCGGACGTCCACATCCAGCTCCCCCCTCTCCTCCACCTCAAAGCCATCTCCGATCGCTTCACAAAGCTCGCCCTCACCAGCGGACCCGGCGGCGACCCCGCCTCCGCCTCCTCGTCATCCAAACAGCGCTCCCCAAAACTCGAGCTCTCCGCCAATATGCACGGCTCCCTCCGCCTCCGCATCGCCACCGACACCACCGACATTGCCAGCGTCTGGCACGGCCTCGAGAACCCGGAGCTCGACCCCTCTCAGCTCGAGCGGCCAGTCGAGGAGCACCCGAGTACAAAGTTTCGCGAGGAGGGGCCCGACAAGTGGGCGACGGTGCGTGTTGATGGCAAGGACTGGTCGAGGGTGCTGAGTGTGGGGAGGCTGGAGGGGAGGGTCATCGCGTGTTTTGCGGACGAGAACGCGCTGATCTTGTATGTCTACGTGCCGCACTATGATGATGCTTCGGCCGAGGACTCGGTGGTTACGGTATGCTCTTAACGCCCCTTTCACTGAACGACATTGTTTTCGCTGACCAGACCACAGTACTACGTGCAGTCGTACAGTAAATGAACTTATCAGTCTCGGATACGGCGTTGTTGGCTGTTTTATCTGCTTTTGTGTTACGACACGAATATCCATGATTAACGATTTTGCATCTCAAAGAGGGATTTTGCTTGTAAGAATTAAAATGATCATATTGTACAGCTTTCGTTGGCCCAAACCATGTCTATTATGCACAGTACTGGCACTCTGTTCGTATCTCAAATGTGGCAACGCCGCCCATGGGTAAACAACACGTTGAACCGTGACCAAACTCACGCGAATCTCCGCATATCTCGTTTTTCGTGTTTCTCTCATCATACATTTCTTTGCCTGATAGCTTTACTGCTGAGCCATCACATCGACATAACGTCCGCTCTTCCTTGGCTTCTTCCCGCTGGCCTTTCTGGGCCCCGCGGCTCCGAGAAGATCATCAATACTGCTGGCGTTGCTCATGCTCGTCGTCGGTCGACTGGGTGGCCTGCTAGGCGGCCCACCGATCGGAGGCATACCAGCAGCACTCGTGTTAGACACCGATCGTGCCATCGGTGCACCGCCCATGCTCTCCTGCGAAGGAGCCTTCGCAAGAGTAGGGATGGACCGAGGAGGCATCATACTACCAGACGACGAGGGTGGCGGGGGAGTGCCCGCAGACGGTGGTGGCGGCGGCGTACCCGAGACAGACCTCGGCCCTGCCTTCGGAGGTGGTGGTGTAGCCGTTTTGGCCTCCACATTCTCTGCTCCTGGTGCCTTATTGATCCATCGCTTGAGCTCTGGGTCGTACACAAAAGTACTAGCCTCACCAAGCTTGGCCTTGATAGGCTTGTTAGCTGGAGCCTCTCCTGGCGCGGGCGCTTCGGCCTTTTTGCTGCCGCCAAACCATCCACCAAAGCCCCATCCCTTCTTCTCCGCCTTCTGGGCTGCTGCGCGTTTGGCTAGAATATGTTAGCAGAGGACGGTGACACACCCACGGGGAGCTGCAAGCTTACCATCTTCCTCCGCCGCCTTGCGGAACATCTCTTCATTCTCACGGTCAAGCTCAGCCCGAGACTTCTTGGGCGCGGCTGGGATATCATCATCGTCGTCGTCCATGAAGCTCTTCTTTTTAGGCTTCGGCTCGTCACCGTCGTCTCCATCATTCGCTGGCAAATCAGGCTCGTAAGAAGGGGGCTGGTAGCCGTACGAAGGCGGTTCATATCCCGAGGAGGCCTGCTGAGCTTCCTCTGCTGTGTTCTCACCAGGCGCAGGGGTTGACATGTCCGGAGGCTGGTACCCATAGGATGGCGGCTCGTAGCTGCCCTGGGCCAGAGACGCACCTCCGTTCTCGCCCATGAACCCGTTCGCCTGCGACTGCTGCTGAGGAATTTCGACGGGTTGAGGCGGCTGCGGCGCATAGCCGCCGAATGATGGACTGGGAGCAAGATGCTGAAGATCTCCTCCAGCGTTTGAAGCACCAAGTGGTGCGTAGCCAGGACTGGTCGCCATTGGGTTGCCTGTCGCTGCGGGACCGGGGTTGTATTGATTGCATAAATATTCTCCTGAACCGCGTTCGTTCCCAGTGTTCTGCGCAGGAGCGTAGGGCGCAGGCTCATAAGGGTTGCCCGTAGCCGCACCACCAAAAGATCCTCCGACAGGCGCGTATTTGGAGGGAACAGCATTGGGAGGAGAAATGAAACCAGCGCCCGTGTTTGGCGAAGCTCCATACACCTCAAAGTTGTTGACCGACGGTGAACGGCTCATGTTTGGTGTCGTGGCAATTCGCGCAAAGTGGCCTTGGTTATCCGCTCCTCCATGCGCACCCTCCGTTTCGTCACCAGAAACAAAGGTGTTGAATTTGCTCAAAAGACTACCGGACAACTTGTTCATGCTAGGCTTTGACATCCACGAGCCTGACTCTTCCTTAGGGGCCTGCTTCAGTCTTCTCGCAAAGTCGTCTACCGCCTCGTGGAGCAAAGCATGGTGGTAAGGTGATCGACGGGTTTGCGACGTCATGGCAGTAGCAATGGCATCACAATACTGCAGAGCCCTATCGCGGAAACCATACTCGGCCATCGTGACAGCATGCTGCAGCTTGTATCCGGCAAGGTGAGGAGAACCGGCGGCTGCGGAGGCAGCGCCAGACAGCGACAGTCCATACTCGTAGACCTCGCTGAGCTCAAGCGCCTCGGTCTCTTTGCCAAACAAGTCAGATTGCTGACGATGATCGGCACCAAGCAGAACAAAGTCCGCGGTCGGGTCGTCTTTGCCACCAAAGACCGATACGGATCGTGCGAAGAGGTAGCATACGTGCGCGGCCTCGGCACGTCCGTAGCTCGCGAGCAGTCCTCCCAGTGCTTTGATACCCTTTACATCGTCTTGACTGCGGTTGCCGAGGACGAGTGCCAGGGTCTCGCGCCACTTGTCAAGTCCGTCGGCAGTAGCGCCCGTAGCCGTAGGCACGGTGCCGGCTGAGATGAGCTGCAGACCAGCACGAGCATGACTGGGGATCAGTTCATCAACGCAATCCTCATGGTTGCCCGACAGAATCTTGTAGAGGGCCCCCAGGCTCTCATTTGCATGGCCAGGGTAGTTGACCTCCTTTCGGACAAACTCTTGGGTTACCCGTTTGTACAAGTCTGCTGAAACAGTCTGAGACAGGAGCATCGCATGTCCCCAGAGTCGCTTGTCAACAGCGGCCCAGACAGCAGCCTCACCGTCGCCCTTGAGAAGATCCGCGCGGATTTGCTCCATGGCTGATGCATCTGCACCATCAGCACTCATATTTGTGGCAGTACCGGCCTGTGATCCAAGGCCTGCGCCTCCGTAAAGAACACTGCCTTCGGCAGTTGCTGAAGACGATGCGGGTGAGAGGATATCGCGAACAGCTTCTTCGATAGCCGGAGTTCCCTCGAGCACACCATCGAACTCTACAAAGACCCGAAGAATTTTCCAGAGTAACAACCGCTCAATGGATCGCTTTGCTTCAAGGGAGAGCTCGGCGTGGAATCCAAAGTCGGGAAGCTCCTTCTCAATTGCCTCGATACCGTTGGCTAACCAGCTCAAGGTTTCCTTCTTTTTCGACTTTCCCTTGAGGGGACCCGGGAATTTCGCAAGTCGTTCTTGGAGCGGATCAATATCCTTGATAGTACGAACCTTGACCTCTCCGTGTGATCGAATGATCGATGGTGCCGTTTGGTTCAAGCCATACCTTGGAACACTCTTAGGGAAGCAAGTCACCACAGTGCCACCAACGCCCCAAGTCAAGAGAGCGGCGCCTTTCCAGCGTTGCAGCGGATCTTGTGCACGGCTGTCATTGGGAGGCACCATGTTGAAATCGATAGATGTCCCACGAGGGCGACCTGCTGGTGCGTACGACTGAGCAGGTTTTGTTGAAGCTGGCGTAGTCGGGGAGTGAACAGAAGTAGGCCCAGCTGCGGACGCTGTTACCTGGAGCGCAGCGCCGTACAACGTGGAGGGAGATTGAGTCTGGGCACGAGCCGGCGGCGCAAACCCATTCTGATTTCCTACAGAAGGTTGAGCCTGCGGCGCGTATTTGGCAGACTTGGTCGGCGAAAAGGTCTGCTGACCCGAGGGCGTCGATGGCGGAGGGCTCATCAGCCCATTCGTCCTAGCCGGTGGTGCTGGACTGTATCTCCCTGCGGCATCTTGCTGAGCACTCACGGCTCTCGTGGGGGCGCGCTCATCCTCCTCGTCAACCTCTCGCGTGGGCGGGAGGGACGAGACACGATTCAGACGCGACTCATAGGATTGGGTACTAGCCCTTCGCTCAGGACGCTCATGTCGCTCTACCTCGCCATCGCTCTGTGACTTGGTGCGGTTGAGTTCAAAGTGAGCCAAGGGGCTGGATGTGCGAGGCTGATGAGGAAGGATTGGCGACGCATGCAATGCGGGAGCAGCAGTATAAGATGACTGCGATCGGGGCAGCGATGGAGGACCGGGAGAGTATCGACTTGCGGGCGCGGGAGGAACAGAGCTCGACTGCTGTTGAGCTGGTGGAGCTGGTGAGTATCTTGATGCGTTGACGGAAGCAGCCGGCATAATGGGCGCTGCTGCTGCGAGGGAGGCGTATGGGCTGACACGCTCAGGAGCTACAAGATTTGTGACATTCGTTTGCTCCGAAGGCGGAGGTGGCTGTTGAGGAGGGGCGGAGTAGTTGCTCTGAGGTCGTGAGGGAGGAGCTGCATAGTTGCCAGCAGACGGCGGAGGTGGTGGTGCCATCTGGGCGCTCGCGGTCTGGGGGCTCTGAGGGGTTGGCTGGCCAATTGCTGCGCTCGGGGCGAAGTTGCTCTGTCTAGAACTTGGCCGCGGTTTGGGAACCATTGGGAGCTCCTCGAAAAAGCTTCCTTTGTTGCGCAAAGGAGGTGCTGCCGCCTTCGGGCCCAGTGGCGCACCATGACTGGAATTTGGCGGTGAGTCGGTGGACGAGGGAGGGCCTGGTGTGAACATGCTGGTGCTTCGATTTGTCGGGGGAGGAGGCTGCGTGGCTGCCGCGGCCGTGTGAAGCTGCTGCGCACTGGCTCGCTTGCGTGGCTTTACTACAGAAGTGACGAGATCAGTGGGCAGATCATATGGTGAAGCATAGCCTCCCTTCGACTTGTCTGCAAAGCTTGTTGCTCGTGAGCCCGTTGATGCTGGCGTTGGAGTCGGTGCATTCGACATGCTGGAGGCTGCTGGCTGCTGGTAGAAGGAATTCGCACCAGGCGCCTGAGCCGGCGCATTCATCGCAGACCCGGTCAGCACTGGCAGGGACTGTGAGCCAGTCAGGCCTTGCGGGAGGTAGGGATTCGCTGGCTTCGTTTGCTCAGGCATCGGCGCTGGTCGTGCTGCGGGAGGTGCTGCTGGAGGCTCGTCCTCGTCTTCCAGGAATCCCTCATCATCACTACCCAAAAACGCGGTGGCGTCAATGCCGTTGTTTGCCGCTGCGTCGTCGAGGAGAAAGTCCTCATCGTCGTCGTCTCCACCAAAAGCCTCACTCCATTTAGCGGACAAGTCAACTCCAGACGTCTGATCGTCTTCTTTCGGTGCGGCGCTCAGGGTGTCATGACCAGGGGTACGGGGAACAGGAGTCTCGAGCTCATCTTCCTCTTCCAGAGTCTCATCGATGGGCGAATGTCGTGGCTCATCGTTGGTACCCAAAGCATTCCCAAGGGCTTGCATAGTACTCTTCCGTTCAAGCGCGGGTGGATCGTCGAAAGTTGAAGTATGCCCGCCAGACTGGCCAACATTATTGAAAAAATCATCGCCTCCCTCATCGTCGTCGAAAGAAACCGTGGCACCGCCTCCGTGTTCATCTTGACTGTGCGAGTCATCCGCAGATGAGTGAGAGATGAGGGGCAGTCCTTCCTCGTAACGAGTGCCAGACGCCTCACCCTCTGTGCCCAGTGCGTCTCCACCCATAGATGCCGAGGGCCCGCGTCGGTGTTGTGTTGTCTCTGCCACGGGTTCCTGTGAGACCTCTTCAACATCCTGCTCTGCAATCTGGCTTGCTTGAGTGGCCGCAAGTGGGGATTCTTCCAAATTGTCCTGCGTCGAGTTCTGAGGAGGAACAACGGGGAAAGAGTTTGTCCTGTCTGTGGCTGGCATGAACTTGAAAGGGTCCGTGTCCGAGCGAGATAGGGTCCAGTCAGCATCGTCGTCGTCCTCATTAAAGTTGACTTCGCGCGAAGTTCGCGTAAAAGACATGGAGCTCGAATGGTGTGCGCCTGAGGGAGCGGAGACCTGAGGCACCTCTTCAACGTTCTGAGCCTGCTGAAAGCCTTGCAAGTCCCCAGGAGACGTAGCCGAGAACGGTTCTTGGCCTGCTTCGACGTTGGGGGTGTCCGCCATGTTCGCACTGCCTGTCGTCTCAGGAGTCTCGTGGGCGTTCTCGAGCTCTGCGACATCATTGTGCTGCGAAGCGTCTGCCGATTCTTGGATTTCCGCAGCTTGTTCAGGTTCTGGGTTTTCTTCCGCGATATCTGCAACTTCATGCGATACATCGTCAGAAGCGAACCAGGCACCACCAGTCTCGTGGTCGGCGTCGTCATCTTTCCGAAGCCAGGCATCGCCGTGCTCTTCGTCTGCAAGCCATGTATCTGCGGCTTGATCCATGTCGTGCTCTTCGGCCGTTTCAGCTTTGTCAGAGACGACGCGTTCCGCGGTTGAGTTGTGTTGGGGCTCTGGAATCGCGTCGAGGTCGTTCGAGGTATTGGAGGGTATAGAGGGCTCGCTGTGAGAGTTTGGCATCATAGCCGGATGCCATGACGCGTTTGGTGATTCTGCTGCCATATCGAGACGGCAGCAGCTGGGTATCGCGATTAAGAAAGGCTCTGTAGGAAAGCAAGAGTACTCAAAGATGGACGACTGTCAGTAGGGAAGCGACGGAAAGGGGTGGCGCAATCTAGGCATAGGCGGAGGCGCGACGGCACGCGACGGCACAGAAGAATGGCGCTTGGAAACTCACTTATACAGAAAAAGAACAACGAAGACAACTAACAAGATTTAGGCCCGTCCCGCCATGACTTGAAAGCAAATGGTGGAGTGATGGTCTGCAGGGCTCGAGGCTGTCGCGAGGTGCTTGGCTTGGGCAGAGGCAAGCTGTCATGAGAGCTCAATCAGGTAATTGGGCTGAACGTCTCCGGCCAGCTGCAGCAAGTTTAGAGCGTCATTCAGGGGGATGAGCGCTGAACCGCTGAGTCAGCACAGTGATCATCCACGTTCACCTACCCTGCAACGATCACATCATCATTCTCAACCAACAACAGAGTGATCACTCTAATGAAATGGCACGTCTTCGATAATAATCTTCCAAGGTCTTTCAGATTCCCTCAATTCAGAATGGTAGGCTTTTACGGCTCATTCTACACATCGATTTACAGGTTCGTTCAAGCTGGCTGCTCACTTGCTTCTTGACAAACACCCTAACAAACATATAAAGCTTTCGGACTGTGATGGTCCGCACGTTCTGTGATCAGCTTTCTACGCTGCATTGGTCCCGCGTCCGACAACCAGAGAGTTTCTGCTTTAGTAATTTATCGTTGTGTCTAGCACCATCAGGGTCTGGGTCGTACAGTCTTTCAATTGAATTAAATGGGGTCTCCTGATGACGAGCGGGATTGCTAGGCTAAACAACCCACGGTACAGCAGGACGTGTAGAGATCTGTGTAAACAGAAATCGCCTACAATCTGCCTTGAACTCATTTTTATCGCGGTCAAACAACCTTTGGCGAATGTGCGAAGTCCACTGAAAGCTCAGAGTATCCCATCGTATGCACATTGCGTGGCCTTATTGAGCCAGCAAGGACCCTTTGACTCATGGCGGGGTGCTCCCAACCCCCACTATAGATTTCGTCTGCTTCCACCTCCATCCCTCTGCCCAACTCGCCAGTCAATCGAAGAATCACGCGCTCAGGATGGCAGAAAACGAGGCACAACAGCAGACGCAGTCTGCCCAGGACCAGGATATCAACCCTTGGTCCGTGGCAGGTGCTCAGAACGACGATGGCGACGTTGTGGCCATCGACTATCTCGCTCTCTCCAAGTCAGTTCTGCCCCGCGCCTGCGAGGAGGTCTTTGCGACGTCAACCTAACTCGTCCTCATAGGAAATGGAATACGTCTCTCATTGACGATGCTCTTCTCGAGCGCTTTGAGAAGGTCACTGGCCACAAGCCGCATCGCTGGATGCGCCGTGGCCTCTTCTTCAGCCATCGCGACTTCGAGAAGATCTTGGACAAATACGAGAGAGGCGAGCAATTCTTCCTGTACACAGGACGCGGACCCAGCAGCGGCAGCCTCCATATCGGACACACGATCCCTCTCGAATTCACACGCTGGTTGCAGGAGGTGTTCGATATGCCCTTGGTCTTCATGTTGACGGATGATGAGAAGGCTCTCTTCAAAAGCGATCTGACGTTCGAGCAAGCGTACAAGTATGGCCAGGAGAACGCAAAAGATATCATTGCCCTTGGTTTTGATGTCAAGAAGACCTTCCTTTACAGCGACCTGGCGTATATGGGTGGCCACTTTTACTTCAACTCTCTGGAGATGATGAAGCTGTGCACCAACAACCAAGTCCGAGGTGCCTTTGGTTTCGATGGCAGGTGAGCAATTGCTTGATTCCGCGTCTTGTGCGTGTGGATAGTGACTAATGAAGCGCAGCAACAACATTGGACAAAACATGTTCCCAGCTGTGCAATGCGCCGCTGCGTTTGCGACATCGTACCCTCAGATTTGGTTGGACGACTGGAAAGACGACCCTGCGGCAATTCGCAGCAAGAGCCTCGCCAAGATTCAGTGTCTGATCCCCATGGGTATCGACCAAGACCCCTACTTCCGCCTTGTTCGCGACAACGCCCACAGGATGAAGAACCCTTCACCCAAGCCCGCCTTGATCCACTCCAAGTTCTTGACTGCCCTTCAGGGCGCGGGCGGCAAGATGTCTGCGTCAAACCCCAACTCCGCCATTTTCATGACCGATACCCCGAAGCAGATCAAGGTAGAGTGTGATCCGTTGTATTGACCTACGGCGTTGTCGATCTACCATGCTAACGAGTCCTCTGCAACAGACCAAGATCAACAAGCATGCTTTCAGCGGCGGTCAGGAGACACTCGAAATGCAGCGCGAGCTCGGTGGAAACCCTGATGTCGACGTGTCGTACATCTACCTGACCTACTTTGAGGACGATGATGCGAAGCTCGAGAAGCTATACAAGGACTACAAGAGCGGCGAGCTTTTGACGGGAGAGTTGAAGAAGATGGCGATCGAGGCCTTGACCGAAATTGTTCTGCAGTTCCAGGAAAAGCGAGCCAAGGTCACGGACGACATCCTGAAGAGCTTCCAGAAGCCGAGACGGCTTGAGTGGAAGGGAAACCCTAACCCTATTCCCAAGCCAGCCAAGGATGGCAAGGATGGCAAGGATGGCAAGGAGTCCAAGGAGCTGCCGATCCAAACAAAATAGTCTATGCAAAGAAATAGAAGTGATGAGCTACGAACTAGAAGACATTATCACACGATTCTTTCAGTCGTCTTGTGAACAATGAAGAGGGAGGGCATGATCGTTCGCGGTACTTTGGGATGCACCTTGTTACGACGACTTTATAGGGTACCGCTCCCATCGACACCCTGACTATCGTCTTCAGGGCGGTAGGGGCCGCTAAGAAGCCGCCAATCCCCCCTTGCAACGCGCTCTCGTCTGGCCGAGCTGTGCGCGCCGTGACGATACCGCCTCCAACTGGCCTTTTGAAGACTGCGCAATCCCGTCGCAAACATCCTTCCAGCCTTTCAAGGATTCCTTGCTCAGCGCAAAGAGCGGACCTTTCCTAACGTTCACCACACTCTACGGTCTTACCACCAACAGCAAAGACAGCCATCCCTAGACGGAATTCTTTGCGCGCCCCTCCCCAGTTTCGAGTCAGAGCAAGCCAATATTGGCCTCTTCAGACCAGATACCACCAGCATGCCAGCTACTTGAGGCCGATAACACCCGTCAACAAAGTCCGAAGTCTCAAGATCGAATTCGTTGTAGATAACAACATCTGGGACAATACGTTCATCAACACTGATCCCAAGTGATGCGTGATGCCTCCCTCCCTTTCGCACGATCGAACCCCTTCTCCCGCCAACGACTCCGACTCCGACCTTGACCTCGACATCCAAGAACTCGACCCCATCTCAGAGACACCAGCAAGGGGCTCTGCACCCAAGACAGGTCAAGAGCAAAAGTCACGGATAGCTTTGCGGAACTTGCGCATGGGAGGTCCGCGACGCGCCAATAAGAGAAGTCGCGGCGCATACGGCGAGCTCGGACAAGGCCACGATGACGGCGACAAGGAGGCACTGCTAGGGGGTCATGATGGACCGCGCGGGCGCTGGTCTGAAAGTGGCCCCGACGAGGACGACTCGCCGTTATTGGGAGGGTCCGGATCGGGCCAGCACCGTGAACGACTGTCGTCCTTCAGCTCCAAAGTTCGCCTGCCGAGTTTCATGTCCAGTAGTAAGAATGACGAGGATGAAGAGACAGAGCATCAGAATGAGGACGACCCTGCGGCAGCCCGCCATGTGGCGGTAGGATCCAGCCAGGCCACACGATTCCCCAGCAACATGGTCTCGAACGCAAAGTACACGGCCGTTACTTTCCTACCGATCACCCTATACAATGAGTTTTCCTTCTTCTTCAACATGTACTTTCTCCTGGTGGCTTTATCACAAGCTATACCAGCCCTTCGCATCGGTTATCTTTCAACCTACATCGCCCCACTGGCCTTTGTGCTGGTGATCACCATGGGAAAGGAGGCCTGGGACGACATAGAGCGACGCAAGAGGGACACGGAGGCCAACTCTGAGGAGTACAAAGTACTTGTCTTCAGCGACCCGAACGCGAGTTTGAGCGCAAACCGACGCCGTAAGACGCTTCGATCTGCGGGCTTTGTGAAGCGCTCCAAGCGGCAAAGCAGACCTCGCAACGAACTCTCCGACATTCGAGAAGAGAACGAGGATGACACTGTCGACACTGCTCAGCCTTCATCGCACGTGCATGAGATCAACCGCAAATCAAAAGACCTGAAGGTCGGCGATGTGCTGAAGCTAAGCAAGGGACAGCGGGTTCCAGCTGACGTTGTCATCCTGCAATGCTTCACCTCTGAAGGCCCTTCGCCGCCTGAAGCCCTCACAGACGCTGAGCCGACAGAGGATGAGTCCCTGCTCGCCTTTGACGAATCTGACCAGATAGCCAACGGCAAAGGAAAGCAACCAGAGCTCCCTACCGACGATGACGCTGGAAATGATGGTGGTGGAGAAACGTTCATCAGAACCGATCAGCTCGATGGTGAAACAGACTGGAAACTACGGCTTGCCTCACCTCTGACCCAAAGCCTGCCGGCAGAGGAGTTCGTTCGTCTTCGCGTGACAGGAGGAAAGCCAGACAAGAAGGTCAACGAATTCTTCGGGACTGTCGAATTGCTATCTTCCCAACATCAAGCTCTTGATACAAATGCGTCGATCCCTTCGGGTGAAGTTGACGAGGCCAAGTCGGCCGCTATCTCCATCGACAATACTGCTTGGGCGAACACAATTATCGCTTCCCAGGCGACTACGCTGGCAGTGATTATGTATACGGGACCGCAAACCAGATCGGCATTGTCCACATCACCGTCACGTTCAAAGACCGGCCTTCTCGAATACGAGATCAACTCACTCACGAAAATTCTGTGCGCCTTGACATTGGCGCTCTCGATTATCCTGGTGGCCCTGCAAGGTTTCGAGAGCACGGCCGGGAACGTGTGGTATGTCAAGATCATGCGATTCCTGGTCCTGTTTTCGACAATCGTCCCAATCAGTCTGCGCGTAAATCTTGATATGGGCAAAAGCGCCTACTCTTATTTCATCCACCGCGACCCTGGCATTCCTGGTGCTGTTGTCCGAACCAGCACTATTCCCGAGGATCTGGGACGGATTGAGTACCTTTTGAGCGATAAAACCGGCACTCTCACACAAAATGAGATGGAAATGAAGAAGATTCATGTGGGCACAGTTTCATACGCCAACGAGGCCATGGACGAGGTGTCTACCTATGTTCGACAGGGATTCCACATTCAGCCAACAACAGACCCAGCAACGCACACTGCTTTGATCACGCCGTCATCAGCATTCTCGGCACCAGCAAATGGCGGTGCTACTCGCACAAGGAGAGAGATTGGATCTCGCGTTCGTGATGTGGTTCTCGCATTGGCTCTATGCCACAATGTGACCCCAACCGTCGATGTGGAAGACGGGGAAGAGGTCCGGTCGTATCAAGCCTCCTCGCCCGATGAGATTGCAATTGTCAAATGGACTGAGTCCGTTGGCTTGCGACTTTCCCATCGTGACCGCAAGAGTATGATGCTGGAATCCACCGAGACAGGCAGACCTGTGGTCCGCGTGCGTATTCTAGACGTCTTCCCTTTCACATCAGATGGAAAGCGCATGGGGATCATTGTGCACTTTCACAACGACACCAAAATCAAGAATCCTAGTTTGGCTGACGGTGAAATATGGTTCTACCAGAAAGGCGCTGATACTGTGATGGGTTCCATTGTGGCTGCAAATGACTGGCTGGACGAGGAGACTGCTAATATGGCGCGCGAGGGTCTTCGGACGCTCGTGGTCGGACGCAAGAAGCTGTCTTACCATCAGTACCAAGAGTTCTCCTCGAAATACCAAGAAGCCTCGATGACCATTTCTGGTCGGGATGCCGGGATGCAGCGTGTAGTCTCGCATTTTCTAGAGAGCGACCTCGAGCTCCTGGGCGTCACTGGTGTCGAGGATAAGCTTCAGCGCGACGTCAAGCCATCTCTTGAGCTTCTGCGCAACGCAGGCATCAAAATCTGGATGCTAACCGGCGACAAGGTCGAGACGGCGCGCTGTGTTGCTGTGAGCTCCAAGCTTGTCGCCCGTGGGCAATACATCTACACCATTTCCAAGCTCAAGCGAAAGGATAATGCCCAGGAACACCTCGACTTTCTCTGCAGCAAGACCGATGCGTGCCTGCTGATTGATGGCGAGAGTCTTTCTCTTTTCCTCACCCACTTCCGGCTCGATTTCATCTCCGTAGCCGTCAAGCTTCCCACGGTTGTGGCCTGTCGATGCTCGCCAAACCAGAAGGCTGAAGTCGCCAAGCTGATCAAAGAATACACGAAAAAGCGAGTTTGTTGCATTGGCGATGGTGGCAATGATGTCTCCATGATTCAAGCCGCAGATGTTGGTGTCGGTATCGTGGGCAAAGAGGGCCGCCAGGCCAGTCTGGCGGCAGACTTTTCGATCGAGCAATTCTACCATCTGGTCAAGTTGCTCGTCTGGCATGGGCGCAACAGTTACAAGCGCAGCGCTAAGCTGGCACAGTTTGTCATTCATCGTGGCCTGATTATCGCGGTGTGTCAGACCATGTACAGTATCGCGCTCAAATTCGAGCCTGAGGGCTTGTACAAGGTATGCTCGACCATACACAACCACTTCAAGATCTCGCTGACCCGCTGCAGGATTGGCTTCTCGTTGGCTACGCCACAATTTACACCGCAGCGCCTGTACTATCCCTTGTGCTTGACAAGGACGTCGATGAGAACGTCGCAAACCTCTACCCCGAACTCTACAAGGAGTTGACCCTGGGTCGGTCGCTCTCGTACCGGACCTTCTTTGTATGGGTGTTTGTGTCCATATATCAAGGCGGTATGATCCAGGGCCTGTCCCAGATTCTCACCGAGGTTGACGGACCCCGCATGGTGGCTGTCAGCTACACTGTCTTGGTTGTCAACGAGCTACTGATGGTAGCCTTTGAGATCACGACCTGGCATCCCATCATGATTCTCAGTCTTGTCGGAACTTTCATCGCGTTCCTTGTGTCCATACCCTTCTTGGGAGGCTACTTTGACCTAAAGTTTCTAATCACCTGGTACGTCGCAAAATTTCATCGTGCTCTTTTAGACTATGCTAATGCTATCTTTCAGGGGCTTCGTCTGGCGCGTTCTGGCGATCGCGGCTATTTCATTGGTGCCGCCTTATGCGGGTAAAATTATCAGGAGAACAATGAAGCCACCGTCGTATAGGAAAGTGCAAAGCACTTGAGGAAGACAATGGGGAGATCATGCCCGTCAGGATCTGGGAAAGATAGTCACATGTCACGGCGTTTGGTGGGCCATAGCGGATTTCTGATGCATAACGGGCGTTTGCAGTGGGAGAGCTTGGAAAGTATTAGACACAATATACCAACTTCCTCACCCGAATTCGCTCAACTTCTGGAATGATTTATAAATACATGAGTAATGTACAGTTTTGCAACAATGATGTTTTACAGCTTGAGAACGAGCCAATCGTTCTTGAGATCCGGATTCTGAGCATAAACTTGTCCGATGACACCTCCCACTGGGCCCTGAACCTGTGTGCCTCCATACCACCTCTTCGCTCCGGCAAAGTGTGACACGTATCCCTCTGGTCCCGAGACAAGGAGTAGGTTCGTGCCCGCCGAAGAGGATTCTTCGGTGCCTAGAGAACAGGTCGGCGGCTCGGTCTCAAACTCCGAAGCTGCCGAATGGAGGGCCTGGCTGTGAAGCTTGCAGTCGTGAGCGAGGTGCGCCGCAGTGTCTCTGCGGACCAACGCCTTGGAAATGTCGTGCGCAGAGAAGTAAGACCCCTCATCATCGATGCTGAGCTGCAAACTGAACCGGTCGCCGTATCTGCTCTTCATGTTCTGCAGCTGGCGACCGACGGGGCTCGGAGCCGTGACGCCGCTCCCGATCACCTCCGGCGCAGGCTTTGACATCCAGCGTTGCAGGGCAGACCGAGCGGGTGGCTCTGCGTTCTGCAGTTCCTTCCTCTCCCTCACCGACCAGAGAATATTGACCGTCGCATCGCTGTACGTCGAGAGCACGGCCTCGGCAGCTTGAAGACCAGGCACGATGCCCGTCCCGCCCGCCAACACGACAAGGTCCCGCCGCGTGCCCATCCTGCCGAGGACGTCGAATCCCCGGTGCGGTCCACGCAGGGACACCTCCTCACCTTCTCCCAGCCTACTCAGGTAGTTTGACATTTCGCCGTCGCCCACTGTGCGAATGTAGAACCGCAAGGATCCATTACGCGGGTCGTCTCCTGGCCCCGGAGGCAGCGGCGTGTAGTGCCGCGCGATCTGCACCTGCGGCTGCTTGAACTCCACGGACCACAGCGGGAACCTCCATCGGCCTGTTTCGGCGTCGAGATACGGAATTTTGCTGGGCGGGCATGGCTGGCACGGGGAAACGGTAATGACAAAGGATGTTGGTGAGATGGCTTCGCGGTGAGTGATGCGGTAGGGCGTGAACGTCGTGTCGTTGAGAGTTTCTTCCTTCCCGCTCAAAGTATTCCAGGCGACCAGAGCCGTGACGGCGACAAGTAATGAACCGAACCCTCTGTACAGAGAGAACTGAAGGATTGGTCTTCCTGGTGCGCGATGCGACTTGCTGTGAGGTTTGGTCGATGGCTGAGGCGATCTTTGTTGGGTGCAAGGGGGAAAGCCCGGATTGTGGTACTGGCGTGAGCACAGCCGTAATTGGGACTCACATAACGGGCGCAGTATTCGTCTGGAACTGGCGAGAGTCTTCATGGTGGATTTGTGAATCTGGCCGAACTCGGAGGGAATAGGCGTATTAGAGGCGCAACGTGAAAATCGATTCATCACCAAACGCGCAAAGTCACGTGCTCACCATGAAAGTTCAACACGTCGAATTTGAAGCATACATCAGAGCTTTGTAAACTTGGTTACATGGAATTTTAGTGTATGGCATATCACAATCGAAGAATACGTCTATCTTGGTCTATACCTCCTCTAAACATCTCCTTGATAATCTTGCCGCCCTGCACCGTCTCGCGCACAATGCCCTCAACATGCTTCGGCTCAACTCGTCCGTACCAAATGCCACGTCCAGCAAGAGGATGCGGTTTGCCATCCAGTTTCTGTGTCGGCGGAATATACAAAATCACATTGCCCGCGAATTTGTGGCCACCAATGTGTGATATCAGCCCGACTCTCGCTCCAGGCTTGGCCGTTGCAGTAGGGCCAGCTATCCTCTCGGCGGAGCTGTCCTCGATCGGAACTGAGCCCTTCAAAACCTCGTAACCCTGAGCGTCCAGTTTGGCTTCGAACTCTGTCCTCAGCACGGGTCCCATGACGCCGCAGCGCATGTCGCGACCACCATGTCCGCAGATCAGGACGAGAACGTCCTCCACGTCCTTGACCTTGGGCAGGACGTTCCCGAACGCTTCGTGACGTGTCAAACGATCGCGATGAACCGGTGAGAGGCCATCATGGGCCGAGTGCAGCTTTTTGGGGAGGAGATAGCCCTTTGCAAGAGCTTCGACGGCGTCAAAAGAGACGCGAGGGAGGTAAGGGACGTATTTGAAGCTCGGTAGCAAATATGCCGAAGAGGACTGGACTTCTTTCCGAGGAAAAGGATTACTCGGAAATGACGAGTTCAGCACCGAGATATTGTGGAAAGGCTACATGACGCCATCAGTTTATGAAACCAGGCGAGGGGAGCATTCGGGCAAGAGGCAGACTAGCCAACCTACATCGCAAAACTTGCCGCCACGTCCAAAAAGCTCTTTGAGGTCAGCTGCGAGGTTATCGCCGCTGTTCTCCGTCTCAATCTTGGAATCCCAATCGTCTCGACCGGTGCAGACAAGGACGTGCTCCGCGTACCCGGTGATCACGCCGTTGAGCTTGCCCTCGTGATCGATGGGCAGGCCCTCAGGCATGGACGGCGTCTCTGCGCATCCACACGTCGGTGAAGGGCATGATTCGATGGTAGGCAAAGGCTGCGCTTTCGCACTGGCAAACGTCCTCAGCTGCCCGCGCGTGATCCACCACGGGGGGTGCGCAACGCTGGTGCGAGTGACCTGGCGCGCTGCTTTTCGCGCTGTTTGAGCAAACATCACGTCCAAACTGGCATGTATAGGAAGGTAGCAAAGAAAGAAGAAAGTCAGGAACCACCATCCATAATGAGCATGCAGGTATCCTTTGACGGATTTACCGGACCTAGCAAAAACTACCGGACAATTGTCATCGTCAACGGCAGACCCCCGTCACCACTTCGGGCGAGCCTCTCATATCGAAGGAGTGGGATGCGCGTCCGACAACGGTTCGATCTCAACCTCAGGCTGCACCAGCGATACCCGCTTAGTAAGCACTCAACCCCACTACCGCTGTACGCGCACTACAAAAACAAATCATGCCCAGCCTAATTTTAGACCTTTTTTCTTCTTTCTTTCCTCATCAAAAAGCAAATTATCTGAGCTGCCACGGCTGTCATCACGAAGCTCCAGGTTCTTCGGAATCTCGAGTAACCCACGGTGGCATGCTGCCTTCTCCCCCGGGAGATCGCTCAGGAGAGTAACACCCTTGGATATAGGAAAGTTCTCGCAAGCCCTGCGCTATTGCGTATGGATCTGTGTGCGGGATACTGCCAAGAAGAGGGGACAAACCTCCGTCGAAGTACTTTTCTTTTGATGAGGAAAGATAAAGATGCGTGATAAAGACCGTAAAAAGTTGCCTGTGTTGATGAGTCCAACAGCTCGCAAGCCCAAGTCTTGATACTGGTGCATCCGCAGCTGGGCGACTCGCGGGTTCGTCAATAGCCTCATGTCGAAACTTGTCACGTGATCACCTGCAAGTTTCATGCTTGCTGAAACGCATAACGGTCATCTAAATTCAAGTTTGGCGCTATCACAAGAACGATGCTCCATAAACTCATGCCATCGTAACGCGACCTTAGTCTTGGCCTTTGCTACATCACTCCTTGCCGGCCGCGAGGATGCCGTCACCGCTGCTGCGATGTTGATCCCGCACGAATTCCTCCAGCTGAGTGTCATGATGAGGTCTCTCCGGGGGGCCAGGAGGCGCCTCTTCGGGAATTTCCTCCTTCTCGTCGTCCTTCTTGACGCCGAGGAGGGGAGCTACGGCGGGGATGGCTTCGGTGACTGCGAGTAGAGTGAGCTTGGGGTATTCTCATCTAGAATTGGTGGTTATGAGTGATGCGCAGCAGGGATGCCGTCACGGGAACTGGAGGACAAGAACGTACTCTTTTCGACAATGGGGTTAAGCTCCTGCTTTTCCTCATGCTCTGCGTTTCGTCCCTCCGTCGCGAGCCTGTCGAGCTTTTGCTTGTAGGTTTCCTCGGACATGCCCTCGGGCTTGTTGGTGTCGGTGGCAGGCGAGGCCATGATGAAGCGTGGGTGGTACCGGAGTTCCGCAGCAAAGATTTCTAAATGTCGTGGATGAAAGTGTCAAACACGGGGACGACAGCAAAGTGACTGCTTTTTTGAGTCTGGAATAGAAGATAGTATCAAGTATTGGGAGACGAGATGGACAGGTTTATGAGATCAGAAAGCCAATCCAGCTGGAACGCGCGTGTGTTGCCATGGCATGACGTCAAATCGTACGCGAACACCCCGTGAATGGAGGGGTCCCTTTTTCGCATTGGCGCTTTTTCGCGGCTCCTTGGCTGGCGACACCACCAAATACTGAACCTTTTTTTTTTCTAGCATCCGAGCATCGGCCACCAGCACTGCAATTCACTATCTCCATCGATCAAAGCACCCAAGCAGTCGACAATACTCGACTCATTCCTCCCGCCACCATGGCGCCCATCCCCATCACCATCATCACCGGCTTCCTCGGCTCCGGCAAGACGACCCTCATCCTCAATCTCGTGCCCCAGCTCCTCGCCAGGAACCCAGACTACAAGCTCGCCCTCCTCAAGAACGAATTTGGCGACCTCGCCGTCGACTCCCAGCTCGCCACCTCCTCCTCCGTCTCGGGCGTCCAGGAGCTCCTCAACGGCTGCATCTGCTGCAACCTCGTCGGCCAGCTGCGCCCCGCGCTCCTCGAGCTCCGCGACACCGTCCGCCCGCAGCGCATCATCATCGAGACGAGCGGCTCCGCGTTCCCCGCCACGCTGGCCCTCGAGGTCAACAGGATCGCGCGCGAGACAAAGGAGTTTGTGCTGGACGGCGTCGTGAGCGTCATTGACGTGGAGAACTGGCAGGGGTACGAGGATACCAGCTACACGGCGAGGGTGCAGGCAAAGTATACGGATCTGATCGTGTTCAACAAGTGGGAAACGGCGGGCGAGGACAGGTATGAGGAGTGCATGGATCGCGTGGGGGATCTGGAGGTCGACGTGGCCAAGGTGAAGAGCGATAAGGGGAGCGTGGGCATGGATCTTGTGTTTGGCATTGATGGCGGGCTGGCGCAGGACTTGACCGAGGCAGAGGTTCAAGACGATCACTCGCATTCGCACTCGCACACGGAAACAAACGGGAAAAGTCACGGCCATCAGAGCGAAGTCGAGGTTCTCTCCGTAGAACTCAAGTCCTCTGGCTCCACGTCATCAAATGCCTCGCAAACAGCCCTGCAGAAACTGCTCACAACGGCGCCGAAAGACGAAATATACCGCATCAAAGCCGTTCTCAACCTCTCCTCACCACCCAAAGGCTCAGACGCCGACGGGCCCCAGCCTGAACCCAGCCCCTCCGGACGATACATACTCAACTGGGCGTTTGGCCGCTGGACGTTCACCCCTCTGGCCAAGATGGAGACGGAACACAAGTCAAACACCGACTCGATTGTGCGCATGACGATCATTACGGGGCGTTACGAGAGCAACAAGTGGCTCAAGAAGCTGGAAGCAGGAGGGTTGGTAGAATTGGAAGGAGATGACAAGGGAGCATTGGAGATCAAGCGACTCATTTAGAATCAACACATTTAGAGGAAAAGGTTCTTAGACTAAAGATAGAGATGACTAGACGATGAGATGCCGTATATAAAAGACAATGGTCCTAACCTGTGCTATGCTATGCAAAACGCCAGCCACCAAAAAAAATCATTGAAAGATCAGCCTCGCTTCATGATTCTCGTAAACAGTCATAGAAGAAAAGAAAAACCTAAAAGTCATCAAAGATTGACTGTCACGGTCATGTTGTTACTAAGAACCATCAACGTTGGCGGAAGCTCGTTACACAGCACCTCGATATCAGACAGGTACTGCACTGTCGCTGCCTCGTCCAGACACGTCCCCTCGGACGGCACCGGAAGCGTCGTCATCAGCACCGCCGTATCCTTGGAGTTTTGCCGCATCAGCTCGTTGAGCACGAGATGCTGCGCACGGCTCGGCAGATCGTTGAAGGATAGCGCGAAGCTCTGGGTGGAGTACGACGAGCCCGCCTCGTCCTCGCCGGGGCCCTGCTCGAAGCGGTAAGATTGCAAGAGGCCTGGGATGTTGAGGCTTGCGTCGCCTTCGCAACCGGGAAGGGAGTACCCAGATCCCGTCCGGGAGTGATGGCGAGAGTGGGACGCCGATATGGACTGGGGCGGCACGGATGTCTCGGCGAAGGAGATGGTTCGTGGGTTCTCCTCGTCGCCGGCGAGTTTCGTCTCCGGTACCGGTCGGCTCGAGAACTTGCCAGCCGAAGACTGTCGAGAGATTGTCGGACGTTCAGCAGGTTTGGCAAGCTGGGAGGTGGGAGCTGCAGCGGCGAATGAAATCTTGGATTCGTCCCCGTCCCGGATGATCTGCGTCTCAGGCACCGGCCGGCTGGAAAATTTGACGGCGGATGACTGGCGAGACATACCCGGTCGCAGAGGTGTAGCGGGTTCTGTCGGCTTATTTTGAGCCGTCATAGCTTCTTGACTGCGTTGCTCTGGCTGTGATGGGATTTCTGGCTCCAAATCTGGGAAAGCCTCGGGCGGTGTTGAGATTTGGACTTGGGCTTGAGGCATGGCTTGCCGAGAAGATGGCGAAGCAAACTCCTCCATGATGACGGGAATTTCTGGAGGGGCCGACTCGGTTCGCACAACGTCAGGCCTTGCTGCAGAAATGGCCTCTGTGGCATTTGGCCACATCGTGCCATATGAAGGCGCACCAGGTCTGTGAGTTGGGGAAGCTGCCTTGACTGACAGGCTCTTGTCAGACAAGCCACGGGACAGAACGTTTCTTCGTTGACTCCTCCGCCTAAGCACTGCTGGGAGCAAAGGTTGGCGAGCCTCAGAGACGCCGGCAACCGGGTCGGTAATGGCTTGATTCAGTGGATACGAATCGTCGTCCAAGTCCTCGTCGTCTGAGCTATCATCGGATGATGAATCTTGCAAAACATCATCGATAAGATGCTGGGTGTGAATACCCATGTTCACACCCATCCGTGTAAGCGCAGCCAGCGGTGGGTTCTTTTGCTGAATTTCTGGAATATCGGCCAAACTCGTGCGTCGATGTTGAAAGCCTTCGTCATGCGGGTTATAAGCTCCCGGCCGGCCAGCAGTCGAGTCCAAGATGTGGGCTAAATGGTTCATCTCTTGGCTGGACGACATGGGCTCGTCTCGTCCTCTCAGCATCTGCAGCTCATCCCACCACTCCTCGTCTTTCAATGCTTCATTGACGATGATATCCCAGTCGATGTCGGTACTGGTGCCGTTCACGATGAGCTCGTAAGAGTGGAGATATCCCGAAGCGAGCCAAAACACAACGACTTCGGCATCGATCCGCAGTTTCTCCAAGAGAGCTCTGACTCGGGCACTCTCTTCCTCGACCTCGCCTTCGTATTCGACAAATACCATGACTCGCAGTTTGTGTCCTTTCTTCCAAGTTTGGACGGTTCCTAGGATGTGGCCCAGCTGCAGGATTAAAGTGTCTACGTATGTCAGCATAAGAGTCAAGTCGTGGTGAATCAGTCACGGGTCAAACCTACATGTGTCAAAGTTTGTTGTGAGAAAGTTTTTGCCATCAGCATTCACTTCCGCAGACATCTGAATCGGCCAGAGATCAATGTACTTTTTCGTCGCCGTGCCGTCCTTTCTCGGAGTCTCGAGGTTCTCAAACCCGTGTCCAACAGCTACGTTCAGGCGGTACTTAAGCGTTAAGTCCTCAACAATAGTCATGTAGTCCTTGGCAGACATCATCCCTTCCGTACGGATCACGTCTGTTGGAAGCACGCCCTCCAGAAAGCGGGCCGACGTATCCCCTCGACGCCGCTTGGTGTCGCTCATACGCGATCTCTGAGGACGCTTCATTGTTGCCGTAGGCGAGGCCGGAATATCGGGAACACGAATCTTTGATTTCGAATGCCGCAGGTCGTCCATGTTGTAAAAGCCAATCACGGCAATATTGGGCCGCATACCCCCGAGTCCAGCGGAGAGAATCAGGTTCCGCATGCCCCAAATGAGTGATGGTGACATTGTTAGCTGCACAAACGCTTTGAGCCTGGGAAACTCGGAGATGTAGTTGGTCCAGGCCTCTTGCTGAACCTTGGCCTCCTCGACGCCTGTACCGAAATCGTCTGTGACGATGACGTGGCCCAAGATGTATAGCGAGCCCTTCTTCATCGAGTTGCAGAATTGGATCAGTCTCGTCTGATGCCTCGGGTTGTTGACAAGCAAGATGATTTGGGGTCGCCAGAACTTGATGTGCTCAGGCTTTAAACGCAGCAAGTACTTTCGCACTTGATGGTAAATCAGATTCTGCGAGACATCCCCCCATTTCTTTGGCGGGCAGAGGTAATGGATCAGCAGGAAGACGAGGATCAGGGCGCATATGGCCGTCGCAGCGTATGTCTCCTCGATGAAAAACATGGCAAAGGCCGACATCAAACTGCCGAGGAAGGCGGCCTGCCAGCTGAAGAACTTGAACCCAGGTCTGAAGTTGGGTGCTGATCCGATCTTGAGGAGGAAACACGCCAGATTCATGACAAAAAAGGTCATCTGCTTTGGTCAGCCTGAAATTGACTTGGACGTGTGGCAGGACGTACCTGGTAACCCATTGCAATAAGAGTCGCAATCTGGTTGAGATCGGCCAATAAGGCAACCTGAGCTACGGCATACGTCAGAAAGATGGCCAGCCTGGGTTCGTCTGACCCCTTGCTGCCCCATCCGAACACGGACAATCCAGGGAGGAGTTTGTCACGGCTGAGCGCCTGCAATTGCTTCGACGCTCCAATGATGCCCATCAGTGACGAAAACAGGGCCACAGCGCATTCGCCCGCGAGGATCAATGGCGACGAGAGGCTGGTCACGGCTATGACATCCGGGTTGGCGAGCAAGGATTCATGAGTGACGGAGAGAGCCAATGACACAATGACAACGCAGTAGACGATAAAGGTTGTCAGCATCGCCCATAGAGTGCCTGTGGGAATCATCTTGCTCGGTTCGCGGAGGTCACCTGACATGGAGGCGCCAGCAAAGATGCCTGATGTTGCCCTGTGAGAGGTCAGTACAGAGACATGGGGATGTTTTGTTACGCCAGATGATGCTCACGGAAATAATATGCCAAAGAGAGCACGAAACGTGACGAATCCATGAAACTCGGGAGCCTTCGCATTGGGCAGAAAGTTTCCGGCCAATGTTGTCAGGCTCAAGCCGGTGAACGTGACGCCGGTGTCTACATCTGTGAAAGGAGCCCGGAACGCTGCCGAGATGGGGATGCTGATGATTGCTAGGCTGAGAATCGTAAGCAGCCCGTTGGACGCTTTGGAGAAAGTGGCCGATCCCAGCAAGCTCAAACCAGCACAGAAAATCAAAACCCCAGTCTGCAGACCGTAACCTGCCCAGTATCCTTGAGGAAAGCGTTCAGGCCCGACATAGCCCCGAATGCAGTCGATCAAACCGACGACGTTCATGGCCGCGTTCAGCACTTGGGCGAGGTAGAAAAGAAGCCCGATGCTGCCACCAAACTCGGGACCCAGAGATCGCGAGATCAGGTAGTACGCGCCACCGCCTTTAACCTCGCCATTGGAGGCAATGGCTGATAGCGAGAGAGCCGTCAAGAGGTTGACCGAGTACGCGAGGACGAGCAAGCCTATTATCGTGTTAGATCAAAGTCATAAACCCTCACGATAGGAATAGACGCGCCTATCATGCCTACAAAGCCAATCTGGCCCAGTATGACGCCGAACCTCAGAAACATGAGGATGCTCATAATGTTCAAAAAGACGGGGATGTAAACTCCAGAGACCATTCCAAGCTTGACAGGCCTTTTCTCGCTGGGCGCGGCCGCGAGCGCGGCATCGCCCTTCGTGTCGGGCGAGGGCGCCATTTGACCGACTCGACTGAACGTGAACGACGAGGATGGCGAGGGTGATGCACGAAAGGGTTCGACGAGACGAAGAAATCCATGGAATGACACGAGGAGAAACAAAATCTAAAGCCCCCTTTAGAAACACGACAACGCCCGCGTCGCTACGAAAGGAAGAGGAGATGCAGCAATTGTGAGGACGAGGAATCAGTCGATGGAGGCGGGGAGTCGGGTCGAATCACGGCTGTGATCTGCAAGCACATTTGCCTGCCCGTGCGAGAGGCTATGCTCCCCGTATTTGCCTCCCACCCTCTCGGGCCAGCGCCTGCACAATTGACCTGAATGGATCGTCAGACAGCTCGGCAGTCTGTGTTTCAATGCAGAGGCGATGCGGCGCGGCCAGTAAAACACGAGGAGCGAATGAATGTGCGGTGATGGTCGCCAAGACTGCGGGAGCTTGTGAATGACTGTTGATATGGGGTCGAATGTGGACAGCTTGACAGGTGGTACAAGGGTGGTTGGTGGTGATAGTATCTATTCACCGACAGCGACCGACGATCACAAAAGGGAAAACCCAGGCTGGCGTTCGATACTGGTACGATTGTCAAGGGATCTCCATCGTGGAATTCCTGATGACGCCTGTCTCTGGCATTGCAGTCGTGAAAGAGGCTATCAACCCCGGTTCTCACAACGGGGAGCCACTTTCGGGCCCGCGCTGGTCCGGAGTGGTGAGGGGACGATTGCATGGCGGTTCACGCGTCGAAAGCCCGAAAAAAGATAAAGGGAAAAAATCGGGAGCAGTGAAAGTGGATTTCTGTATGCAGCATGTGCTTTTTAGTCTGGTACGACACTATTGTGGCGGTATGTACGCACGATGGAGAAGTTGAGATGCAGATGCGTTTGCAGCACTGCGTGCTTGGTGGCTGCTGCGTGGTGACGTTGGCCCAGGCTGCAGGTCTGGTACTGGTATGATGTGTGCATATCCGACGTTGTTGTGTCTATATGTTCTCAGGGTGATGGCTGTCCAGAGATCAAACACTGTGCATTGATCGGAGCCCGATTACAGATATCTGGATCAGCCATCTGGCTGTCATCATCGCAACCCAGGACGCTACATAGACGTCGAGAAGCACGCGACGAGATCACGTGCCAAGTCGCGCTGTGAGCTATGTCACGTGTGACGAATGGCTAATGCCCGTGTATTTCCTCCAGTTTTGCCAAGTACTTGTACAAGGGCTGTCACTGCACATGTGGCAGGTCATCAGTCTCAAGTATCCAGGTTCATTTCAAGCAGCTTATCAAGCTTGACAAAGATCATGAGACACGTACGAGTCAACTCTATAGTCTGGAAATGCATAGTGGTAGCTGATAGGGCCACCATGAAGCTTGTGGTAGTCTAGGTAGGGAGCTGACTCGAGACACACGGACTGGGTGGCAGGCAGGCGCGCGTAAGATCACATGCCCATGATTCGCGTGAGAGACGAGTTTTCCCTTCTGAGCCTGTTCCCCAGATACACTGCAGCGGCGCCAAAGGCCGCTCACTGGTGATGCCATGTCCCGAGACCTCCAAAGGTTTAGCTCCCATGCGTGTCAAGTGTCACTGATGAATAGTCAGCGTCAGTGGGAGCTGGACCCCTGCCCGCCATCTCGGCCAGCGACGGCTTGGCTACTGTAGTCGAGCTTAGTCCAGTTGCTGACCGCTGCCCCCGTGACTCGACCGACCTCCCCCACAGCGCGTCAACACACTGTAGATCTACAAGTATTCTAAGTGAGAAAAAAACAGCCTTTTCCTTATCGGCGGCCCCAAAGCCAATCGCTGCCCCGTCCTTGCGCACTGGGTCCCTCTATCCTCTCCAGCTGCTGCTGCTTCTTGGCATCCATCTACCTATCTGTCCCTCTGCCTCGTCTTGACCTTGGGCCTCGCTTTTGCATCCATCTCTTGCTGTGTTTGGTACAGCACCTGGCCGACCTCATCACAACCTGGCTCTCATTGTTATCCCTCGACTCTGCATTCGCTGTTTAGCTATTGCCTGTCCCCACGTCACCGCGGTCGATCCTTTCCCCTACGCCCCAACCACCTGTTCTGGCTCGAGATAGCCAAGCTTTGTGCGAGCCGTATCGACATGCAAACAGTCTTTCATCCCACTCGACCGACATAATCATGACTTCTCCAGGCCGCAACACAACCTCAGGACCCAGGGACTTCTCCACATCCCCCTCCTCCAACCGCCATCCCACCGAATCCATCGCCGGCTCCGTCCCGCGCGCAGAGCTCACGGCCCGTCTGGCCTCCCCAGTGCCTCCCCACGGCTACGGTTCGACACCGCCCGTCACCCGAGGCGCCTCGCCTCGACCGAGCGAGAGAGGAAACAACGATGACAAGACTCCTCTGGCCGGTGCTGCTGGTGGTGTAAACTCAGGAACCCCGGGTCAGGGCCCAGGCGTCTCGGCCATTGCCGCTGCTCTCGCAGACTCTGTCGGCTTGAGCTCTTCTCCCCAGCGCCAGGGCACACCGCCCATACGATCATCCTCGCCCGGTCTCAACGGTCGTGACACCCCAACAAACTACGGTTCCTTCACCAACCGCTCACAGTTCGCCCCTGGCAGCTTTGGCGGCCCGTACGAGGACCCCGAGGTCGTCAAGAGGCATCTCGTCTTGCCTACTGACGGCGACAACCAGGCGTCTGAAGAGTCATCACTTCTCGGCAATGCAAAGGGCAAGCAGCCTGTCGAGGCTGCTGCCCCCGGCTTGGACGATGACGAGTTTTCGAGTCTGAGATTGCAGGGAGGCGACACGACCCGCGGCATCTATAAGTGGGCCGAACAGGCCGACGCTCGGGCAAAGATGCAGCGCAGCAAGAGTTTCCACGCCTCGCGTCCCGAGCCCGAGGCGGAGGTTCTCGACATCAACTCCATCAAGGTTCCCGGCGGTTTCCGGAGAAATCACTTGCGACGACAGGCACAGAGCCCGCACCCGGGGCCTGGTCGCGGACGCGCTGCCGAGCCCGCGGGCCACGAACCACCCTTGTTTACATCCAGCTTCCTCGAATTTCTCTCTATCTACGGTCACTTTGCAGGTGAAGAACTCGAGGAGGACGACGAGGCATTGGGTCCGTATGAGTACTTCTCCTCTGGCGAGAGCTCTTACGGGAGCGACGAAGAACGCGAACAGATGGAGGACAGCGCACTCCTCACGCCCTCGAGACGTCGAAGAAGAAGAAAGGTTCGCGGCGGCAGCGGGAAGAACAGTCCCACGCAAGCGGCCCTGCTGCTCCTCAAGTCCTTTGTGGGCACTGGTGTTCTCTTCCTGCCGCGAGCGTATCTCAACGGAGGCATGTTGTTCAGTAACACGGTGCTCATCGGCGTGGCCATCCTGAGTTACTACTGCTTTGTGCTCCTCGTCACGACTCGACTCAACGTCGAGGGTTCTTTTGGCGACATGGGTGGCATTCTCTACGGCCGCTGGATGCGGAACATGATTCTATTTTCCATCGTCATCAGCCAGATCGGCTTTGTCGCCGCCTACACCGTCTTCACGGCTGAGAACCTGCAAGCCTTCATCTCCGCCGTCACAAACTGCAAGACGTCTGTCAGCGTGCCCTGGCTCATCGGCATGCAGTGGCTCATCTTCCTGCCTTTCTCCCTTCTTCGCGACATTGAAAAGCTCGGCTTTACTGCTCTGATTGCCGATGCCTTCATCCTCATCGGCCTCGCGTACCTCTTCTACTCTGATATCGTGGTCCTCGCTGCCGAGGGCATCGCCGATATTATCATGTTCAACGAGAACAGCTGGACGCTCTTTATCGGCACCGCCATCTTCACGTTCGAAGGTATCGGTCTCATCATCCCCATCCAGGAGTCTATGCGCCAGCCCAAGAAATTCCCCGGCGTCCTCCTCCTCGTCATGATCATCATCACCGTCCTCTTTACTGTCATGGGTGCCGTTTCCTACGCCGCTTTCGGATCCAAGACCGAGACCGTGGTGCTCCTCAACTTGCCGCAGAACAACAAGCTCGTCAACGGTGTGCAGCTGCTGTACTCTTGCGCGATTCTGCTGTCCACGCCGCTGCAGATTTTCCCGGCGATTCGTATCGCGGAGACGGAGCTGTTTACGCGAAGCGGAAAGTATAACCCGTACATCAAGTGGCAGAAGAATTTGTTCAGGTTCTTCTCGGTCACGCTGTGCATGACGGTTGCCTGGGCGGGCGCAGACCATCTTGACAAGTTTGTCGCTCTTGTTGGCAACTTTGCGTGTATTCCTCTGGTGTACATTTACCCGGTGAGTCTTATTCCGCATATACCCCTCTCTTTTCGGTATTGATACCCAGGCCTTTACTGACATTGCACAGCCGTTGTTGCATTACCGCGGAGTCGCGAGAAACGCGTTCTTCAAGTTTTCCGATGTCTGCCTTTGCATCTTTGGCTTTGTCGCCATGGCGTACACCACCAGTCTTACAATCATCGGCTGGAACGACGCGGGGCCGAGCATGCCTGCGTACTGCGATAAGCATTAGATGGGCTGGAAGCTGGAGGAGAGGTCCTCCTCATTTGGGTCCCTGTCGCAGGCATCGTTTCCTCTGCATACTGAATCGCTTTTTCTTGTATAGAGATGCTTTGTTCACTTAGTTTACCGCATAAGAAGCGCTTTTTATTTTCTGTCTTTCTATTCAGTAATGTCACCATCTCCGGAAAATTTCTCCAATGACATATGGATCTTGCCCTATAGTAATTTCATTGTAAATCATGAAAACTGCATTCTGAACACGCTATGGCAATCTCAAACCTTTACCCAATAATGCCTCTCCCACCTCACGCACCAACTTCTCGCCCCCAAACCCTTCTTTCTTGCTGAGCACGGTATCTTTCGCGTCCAGCGCCCTCATCAAGTCCGCGAGCTCCCCGTCCAGCGGCGTCTTGTACACCAAATGCCCCAGCGCCAACAGCATCCCGTGTAGCGCCTCTCCAGACTTTTCCTCCTGGCTGATGGCCTCGACTACCGACGCACCGAGCTCTACCTGCTCCTCATCTGGTATCAGCACGACGTTCTTCCCCGCCCGCCGACTCTGACCCGCGGCCATGGCAATGTTGAACAGTAGCGACGAGGCGGCAACGCGCACGTTGTTGTGGCTGTCGTCGAGGAAGCTGGAGGAGACGAGACCGGTGAGCGGGCGGCGGAGGGCAGGGTTCGTCAGAGCTTGGTCTGTGAAGAGAGGTGCGGAGGAGGAGAGGTTGCAGGCCATTTGCAGGGTGACGAGGCGGAGGGCGTAAGGACAGGAAGCGGCTGTGTCGACGAGGTTCAGGACGGAGAGGAGTGTGGCGGTGGAAGGTTCCTCGATAAAGTAGGCGCTCACGCGGGGGTCAATGAGAGCGCAGCGGAAGAGATCGACGATGCCAAAGAGGTTTTCGATAGGGAGGTCTGCCACTGACGTTTGAACCAGTTTCGCTAGATCCGCCAAATCGGGGAGCCGGGTATTTCCCATACCGTCCCTCTCGCGGTTCTCGATATAAGCTCGCAGACTTTGCACAGCGCGCTGGGAGGAAACCTGCTCGCCCATCTTCGTCAGGAGCTTCTCCATGGGCGGCATCTTTGTGTAGAGAACAGGCTTTTGGTCGGGTGAGGAAATTGTCGGCAAACGTAAGCCCTCATGGGGATGTTGAGGGAACGCGGCATGCACGAGGAGCTGGAGTCTGCTGCGCAGCACGGCCGGGCCTTCGCCACTCCATCTATCCTCCTCTGCGCCTCTGATGAACGTGATGAACGTAGGTGTAGCTCGCACTTGGTACCGCTCCGAGATGCTAGTGAACGCAGGCTGGGAGATGTCGATCTTGATCAAGGTGGCCTTCTCGCCTAGCTCCTCTGCCATCTGGTCGAAGATCGGGTAGTACTGACGGCAAGGGCCACACGTTGCCGAGGTGAAGAACACAGCCGCGCATCCGTCCTTTGCGGAATCCAGCAAACGATTGAACTCGGCAGCATCTTTCGGCAGATGAACAGCTGGCCTTGAGTTTTGTTGACGTGTCAACGGCGGCGCGGCTTGTGAGTTCTGTTGCAGGCCGAGAATGGATCCGTTCTGACGACTGGCGTTGACACCCTGGGTGAGTTGCGGCAGCAGCATGCGCCCCATTGGCGAGTCCATGACAGCCTGGGGCATGTTTGCGATATGAGACGGAATGCCCTTGCCGAGAAGAAAGTTGGCAAAGGAGTCGGTGAAATTATTGCAGTTATGGCGGAAGAGATCATAGGCCTGCCTCGTTATGTCAGAGTTCTACTTGTCCAAGGAGGCGCAAGCCCTCCATGAGCCCCAACGTAGACTTACCTCGAGGGTGAATATTGACCTCACGGATTCTAGGTATTCTTCGATGACATCCATCGGCAGGCTTGTGGTCCCCAAGTGAAGCTTCTCCATGGGCTGGCCCAAGTGCGATGATCCTGGGACGATCGAGACGATACCTCCGTCGTAAACGTACTCTCGGCCCTGAAGCTGGATCGAAGTGTGGTAGATGGCATCGAGCTGGAAGCCGAGTAGACCCATAGACATTTGCCTGGCCAGGCCTCGAGAGAGGTCGTAGATGAGAAGATGAACGTCCATTGTGGTGGATCAGCTGAAACAACCAAAAGTTCCCCAATATTTGCAGTGAAGCATATGATCAAGTAAAGAGACTGGTTTCGCTAAAAGAAAATGTCGAGAAGGGAGTTGAGAGTGAGCGAATGGTGACTGAGGCGATGGCTGGTACTCGATCAGGCAGCGAGGCCCACGTATGTCAATCATCGACAAGACGGAGACATCAGAAGAAATATTACGGCGAAACGGCATGATGTGAAATGGATTTCAATTGTATTCATGATCATCTGAACACAAACGTCCCTATCATTGTTGCAAATTCTTGTCGTATGCGAACGAGTTTTCGATTCTATAATCCTTCTCGACGCTGCAGCCCATTAGAGTTCATCTACGCGAAATCGTAACGTTCAGGGCGAAAGAGACGGCTTCAGGGGTGGCGAACCGATGCAGGCAGCGGACGGCACGGGTACATTCAAAGCCTGGAATGGGGGACACAGCATGAGTACCTCTACAGTGCGGTTGACAGCATGCAGCTACTTTTTGTAGCCAGTCCTCTCAAGTACCCCTCCCCACCCCCCCGAAATCCATCTCGAGGCGTTCGGGGTCTCCTTTCTACATGTACAATCGACACTCATCTATCAACACTTGGTGCTGTCCTCCTTTTGTCTGCATCAATCACCTCTCCTGAGCACCTTGCTCCTGTCTCTCGCTTGTTCAATCATTTCACACGCCCTTGGAACCTGATGTGTCACGATAGCGTCGCCTAACACATCTACCGCTTTCGAGCCGACCAGTTCAACTCTCCGTCACGATCCCATGCGGAGGCAAAGCGTATCTCTGCCGACAAAACAAGTTGCGCGAGATCCTTTTGAAAAGCCCGACCGCTATAACGGCGATCACAACGACCGCAGCCCCCTCGGCAAGATGAAGGAGGCCTTCCTCTCCCAGGGTCAGCGCAACCGCTGGGTCAAGACCCTCGCCATTCTCCTGGGTATCGTCACCCTCGTTTACTGGTTCTCTCCGAGCGGCGTCGAAATCTACAATGAAGTCTCGCACAAGAGCGGCAACGGCCAGTCCCCCGCCGACTCGTCCTACGGCACTGCCAAGTGCTCAAAGTCCTACTCCAGGGACAAGCCGATCGTCCAGTACGTTCTGATGGTCGATGCCGGCAGCACCGGATCTCGTGTCCATGTTTACAAATTCAACAACTGCGGTCCTACCCCCGAGCTCGAGGGCGAGGACTTTATGATGAACGAAAAGTCGGTTGGCGGTCTCAGCTCCTACAACACCGACACCGTCGGAGCCGCCAAGAGCCTCGACCCCCTGATGAAGTTCGCTCTCGATAAGGTCCCTGAGAAGCTGCGCTCCTGCAGCCCGATCGCCGTTAAGGCCACCGCCGGTCTCCGTCTCCTCGGTGCTGAAAAGTCCGACGCGATCCTTGCTCAGGTGCGTAAGCACCTCGAGGACGACTTCCCCTTCCCCGTCGTCTCCAAGGAGAACAATGGTGTCGTGATCATGGACGGTTCCGAGGAGGGTGTCTTTGCCTGGATCACGCTCAACTACCTTCTGGGCAAAATCGGTGGTCCCGATAAGAGCGAGACGGCCGCCGTCTTTGACCTCGGCGGTGGCTCGACCCAGATTGTTTTCGAGCCGACCTTCAAGGGGGCTGCCGACGGCGGTATGCCCCAGAAGCTCGCTGAAGGTGACCACAAGTACAACCTCGACTTTGGTGGTCGCAAGTTTGAGCTGTACCAGCACTCTCATCTGGGCTTTGGCCTCATGTCCGCTCGCAAGTCCATCCATGAGACTCTCATCAAGGACACCCAGGAGGCCAAGGCCAGCGGCTCCAAGGAGGCACCCAGTGACACGTGGATGGCTGAGCCCATCACGCACCCTTGCTTCCCTCCCAACATGACCAAGGAGATTGAGGTGGAGCTTGAGAAGGACAAGCCCCAGAAGTTCAAGTTTGTCGGTCCTACCGAGCCCTCTCCTGCGCAATGCCGCGGCCTTGCCGAGAAGATTCTCCACAAGGACGCTGCCTGTGACCTTGCGCCTTGCTCCTTTGGCGGTGTTCACCAGCCCTCTCTAGCCAAGACGTTCTCGCGCGAGGACATTTACATCTTCTCTTACTTTTTCGAGCGCACCAAGGAGCTTGGCATGCCCGACTCCTTCTCCCTACGTGAGATGCAGGACCTCACGCAGACTGTGTGCATGGGCAGGTCTTCTTGGGACGTCTTTGCCAGTGTCCCCAAGGCTCTCGAGGAGCTTGAGGACAGGCCCGAGTGGTGCCTTGACCTGAGCTTCATGATGGCTCTGCTCCACACTGGGTACGAGATGCCCGTCGACCGCGAGGTCAAGGTGGTCAAGAAAATCAACGACAATGAGGTTGGATGGTGCTTGGGTGCCAGGTAAGGATCCCTTGTTTTCTGGTTGTTACCGGATGTACGTGGCAGGACGCTAATATTCCACAGTCTTCCTCTGCTTGAGTCCAACTCTGGCTGGTCATGCAAGATCAACCAGGTCGCCTGAAGCAACAGCAAGGCCGAATCTTACGAGAAATTACCTGCCAGCCAACGGGCTGCGTTGTGGTTGTGGCGTTGGTTTGCTTTTGACCAAACGTAATAATGACGCTCGGGAATGTAAAACAGATAAACCAGAATGAGACACCACACCTCGGGAAGGGACAGTGCTCAATAGAATATGATATGAACTCGAATTCGTTTGTGTATTCAGGGGTATCACGATAAACAGTCTACATATTGTACCAAATCATTGTCGTCTCAGACAGGAGCGGTTACCATTCCGAGCACATCCTCAATAACCTCCTCCGGCCCCATGCCGTCCAGCAACACCCTGACAGCCTCCACGCTACTTCCCCACTGCACGCTCCTCTCCTTTTCGGGTGTTGTAATACGCAAGCGGTGAAGATAGACCTTCTTTGCAGCCAGTCCGACTAGCGCTGGCGTGACATAATCTGTTCGATGGAGGGGTGCGAGGCATCGCATGAGCTGCCCAAAGTGTTTAGTAGCGGTAGGCGTCACGCCCTCGGCCACGGCGCGGTGCATGCGGAGAAAGGAGACAATGTTCATCTGGTACCGCAGCACATCAATGTCAACCTGCACTTCCTGTCCCAGCCTTGCAAGGTGGCTCATGTCACTCTCCGTGACGAGGGCTTGCTGTGGCTCATCCGCGTTTGTTTTTGTCGTTTTCTTTAACACGCTGCTCTCCGACGATGTCTCCGCCTCATCACCAACATCCGCGTCTTCCAGGTTCACGTACCCATCGTCCGGATCGTGCCAGTGCGCTATGAAGAAGAAGTCGTTGAGGTGCTTTGTCACGCGCGCGCTGCCTCCGCTTTCCGCTTCCAAGACGGGTATGAAGATGAACTGCTTCGGCGCCGTCTGCACCGCCGTGCGCGTGAAGATCCGCCGCGTCCGTAGCAGCTCCAGCGCCTGAATCTGCACAACCTGCGGCGCGCGGTCAAGATTTTTGGCTAGGACACAGTTTGCTATTGAGAAGCTTGCACCGCCGACTGTGAACGGTAATATACCACCCTGACGCCCAGGGGCGGCAAGGGAGGAATCGTTGTGGCTCGTTCGGGTGTGGTGGTACGGCGATGCTGATCTCTGTGTCACAGCGGGATTTTTCGCAATCAGCAGCGCGGCCGCAAAGTCTTCCAATGTTGTCGATGAGTTGCAGTCGATGACAGTGCACTGTAAGCCAAAGGTCTTTTCGGCAACCAGATGTAGCTCGGCGATGAGGTCGTGGATAGCGTCGGGAGGTGTACTGATCAGGCAGTGCTCACGGCTGATGAGGCTCAGCAGCACAGCCAGCTCAACGTCGCTCAAGTCGTGGACCTTGTCCAGAAGGGCTTCGTCCGCCATCTTCTCTGTGACGGGGATTTGAAGAGAGCCATCGGGTCGAGGGACGGCTGAAA
Source organism: Parasarocladium wereldwijsianum (assembly GCA_036250105.1). Taxonomy (NCBI): domain Eukaryota; kingdom Fungi; phylum Ascomycota; class Sordariomycetes; order Hypocreales; family Sarocladiaceae; genus Parasarocladium; species Parasarocladium wereldwijsianum. The sequence goes on along the minus strand of JAXOUE010000138.1, from coordinate 15,748 downwards.
GTCGTGTTGAAGTACAGGCAGGTTGTGATGAGAGGCTAGGGGGTCGAGCTGGTGGTTGACGTCGCATAAAGGTTGGGGTTAGGGTTAGGCCTTGGCCTCGCGCCTAATTAGTGGACTGGGGCGTGACCTGTGACCTGCGCGCATCAGTAGTAGCGCTGCAATAGCGGGCGCGGTGACGCCTGATAATGGAGCTTCGCTCGCAGCGTGATCGACGACCCGCCGATGCATGTCCGTCTTTCTGCTTCCCCAATACATCGACACCGCATTCCCTTCTTCCATCACTCTACCTCGACCAATCTATCCGTCTTTCAATTTCTCGAGCCGCCGTCGTCCGGATTTTGCGTCACTTGTCTCGCATTGCGTTGTGTTTAGCCAGCGATTGTCGAGCTAGCAGCGTGCCCGCAACCTAACGTCATTGAACCAGCGCAAGACGGAAACAGACCAAGATGTCTTCCAGGAAGAAGGTCCTTCTCAAGGTAAGTCTACGCGGTCTTTACGTCAAGTCGATCGCGAATCGCTAACGGTCAATGTACAGGTTATCATCCTTGGCGACAGCGGTGTCGGCAAGACCAGCTTGATGAACCAATATGTCCGATTCCCTCCCCCAACACTTGCGACCTCGAACCATTCGAAACTAACAACGATATCCCCGTCCAGGTCAACAAGAAGTTCAGCGCCAGCTACAAAGCGACTATCGGAGCCGACTTTCTGACACGCGAGGTGCTCGTTAACGATCGCCAAGTAACCATGCAGGTAGGCGCGAACAGATAGACTCGCTCATCCGGGCATCCTCACGGCAAGACGACAGCTGACAAGACGATAGCTCTGGGACACGGCCGGTCAAGAGCGATTCCAGTCGCTGGGTGTCGCTTTCTACAGAGGCGCAGACTGCTGCGTGTTGGTCTACGATGTGAACAACGCAAAGAGCTTTGAGGCGCTAGACAGCTGGAGGGACGAGTTCCTTATCCAGGCTTCGCCTCGTGATCCCACAAACTTCCCATTCGTATGTCCTGATATGTGGCGCAGGCATCCATGGCCGAAAGATGGGGCTGACTGGATGCTTTAGGTCGTTTTGGGCAACAAGGTTGATGTTGAGGACAGCAAGCGCGTGGTGAGTGCACAAGGCGCCAGTAACCTGTGGGCACGTCTAACATCATAGTATAGATTTCGAACAAGAGGGCCATGACTTTCTGTCAGTCCAAGGGCGACATCCCCTACTTTGAGACAAGCGCAAAGGAAGCCATCAACATTGACCAGGCTTTCGAGGGTACGTCAAGCCCTCCCCTAGCGACGCGGATGAGGTGTAGCTGACAACGAAAACACAGAGATTGCACGTAACGCTCTTGCGCAGGAAGAGTCGGAGGAGTTCAGCGGCGACTTTGACGATCCTATTAACATCAGGATCGAGAACGACCGCGACGGCTGCTCCTGCTAAATACTGCGGGGAGAAGAGAGGGGTTTCGGAGATGCTTTGGTACGACTGGATTTCAAGCTCCGTTTATCGTGTCAAATACTTCTTTAACTGCTTCGAAGGAATACTACAGGCGCGCGTTGGTTTTTGTTTGCAGTGCTTGCTGTTTCCCTTTTGCGTATTGGTCCATGTTACATCGAGTCATCGTCAGGGTACATAGGCAACAATTTAGACTGATGAGGACATACGACTATATGTAGTAGAAGCACAGAGTCCTCGTCAAGAGCTACCCTGCGGTATCCTGGCACCCCTGTTTGGGTGTTTCTGCAGCTTGAAATTGCAGTGATGATCAATGGACCTGGAAGTTGTTGAACACAACGTTACTGTTTAAACTGGTTTTGAGCCCCGAACCTACCCTGCAATGCAAAACTTAGCTGCGCAGTGTAATTTGCAGAATCGCGATGTATTCTTAAAGAGTAGTCCAAGGCGACTCCTAGTTCAGAAGTATCAAAGTTGCTTTCTCTTAAAATGACACATGCAGGGTCCTACAGAAGGCCGCAACGGAGGGATTGCACAAGAATGGAGTCGACTTGTATTCGGGCAAGCCGTCGTGATCATTCACTCAAACCTCGCAATGGCCCCCCAAGAACTTGACCGGTACGTTGCCCTCTAATCATCTTTACGTTCTGTCTCGAGCTCCAGGTTGTTCCAGCCATTTTCAATATTGTATTCCTCCTCTTCGGTCGTGCCGTGGAGAACCTCATACCGAGTCATGGTGCCGCATCCATCCTTGCCATGCTTCTCGGCCACGGCATCGAGGCACTCGCCTTTCACGAGACCTGCGATGCGGTTGCCAATATCGACACCCTCCATATATGCACCTTGCATGTACCCAAAGAAGGACGCGCTCGTGTGCTCCCCGGCAAACCAAAGGCGGTCGACGTTGGCTCGTAGGTTCTGATGCTGTTCCAAGGTAGTACCGGCAGGCCAGCAGGAGAATGATCCATACGCCCACGGGATCGAGCCCCAGCGAGGGTACTGGAATGCGACTGGGTCAGGGACGTCAATGTCCGGGAACATGCTACGCAAAACCTCCATGGCTTCAGCTTGGGCTTCGTCGTTTGTCATGCGCTCAACCCGCAGCGACTCATCACCTGTGACGGTGACGAACATGGCATGCGAACCCGGGAAGAAGCCTTCCTTGTCCAATGACTGCCAGATGGGATACCACCCACGCTGGATGGGGTCGGCGTAGAGGAAGAATTCGGTCTCCTTAGGCCACCAAGTCTCGTTGAACTGGAAAAACATTTTCGTATAGGTCCCCATCAAAAAGGACTCCACGGCGACTTTCTTCCACTCTGGCAGCTCAGGTTTGAAAGCCACGACGTTTTTCTGTAGAACACCGAGGGAGAAAGTGTTGATGGCGTAATCAGCTTGAACGCATGAGCCATCCTTGTTGATCACTTTCACTCCCTTTTTAGAGTACTCAATCTTCTCGACAATAGTGCCAAGCATAAGTCGTGGGTCTTTCTTCTTCAGAAACTCTCCAGCTTCTTGCTTGATCCAGTAGTTGTGTCCCCTTTGATCGATGACCAAATTATTCTCCTCGCTGAACAGATCAAAGGTGAAGTTTGAGACCGCAGCGTTGAAAATGAGAGATGTTTCGTCGGGTGTCTGGGCCTGCTCGCCATCGTAGAGCCACCACTCGACAGTCTCGGCTGCCTGAGGGTAGTCACGCTCATCTGGATTCCAGCCAGCGAGTGAAAGCCCCTGACGGAACGTTCGATCCTGAATGTTGTCGCTGAGCAGCTCGCCGGCGTCAGCCGCAACCGCAGCCATGGCGTCCTCGAAGGCTTCGATCTCCTCGGAAAAGTCAACCTCGCCTGTCTCGTTGAAGGTTTGGATTGCCGAATAGTTGGACGGAGTGTTTTTCATCTTCCATTTCTTCTCCTATACACACCATTTGTTAGGAAATCTCATTCCTTGCGACGACTTGTCTGGAAAGAACCTTACCAGTGTCCAGATAGGATTTTCTGAAGAAGTTAGTCACTGACATGAAGAGATGAGCGGCAGTGACATAATTTACCTGGGCCGTCGTCTTTACCCAAGCCCTGAACCCAGTTGGCTCCATACTCAATGACAAGTGGCTTTCCATCTGGGCCGCGTCCAAAGTTCTTGTGGTGAACACGACCCCCAATCTCATCTTGGTACTCAATAATAACAAAGTCGGAGATTCCGGCGTCGTTCAAGGTGCGCTGGGAGATGATTCAGTTAGATGTATCCAGACGCCGTCTCATAGATTACATACAGCAGAAATAATTCCCGTAATGCCAGCGCCTCTGGTTCGTGACGACATATTAGCAAGCCGGGCAACATTACAGCAGAGAAAAGGAGACAAGCGTTAGAAACTTACAAGATTGCAACTTTGGTGTGCTTGCACGTGCCCCCGGTCTTGTGCTTGGAGTCATCTCTCCCATTAGGCAGGGCCTGGGTGACAGTGATCGCATTGGCTAGCAGAGCCACAACTAAAGAAGCGGACTGAAATCCGGATAATTTCCCAAAGACTTTCATCGTGCCCAACGACTTGCTTGTTGACTATAGATCAGAGTGAGTATCGGCATTTATCTCAATTTGTACTACACGCAAGCTTTATAGGACGACTCTGCACATACGAAAACAGACCACTCTAGGCAAGGGATTATGGTAATTACCTTCATTCCTTGTCGCATCAGGCCATGTCTCGAGCAAGCCTTGCAAGTTTAAGATCGCCCGTAATATGTGGCTCGGAAACATTCGAATGCTAGCAGCGAGACATACACGGCCCTATGTCTCAAAAAAAGCGCGACCCTGGATTCACCGTGGAGTTTCCTCCGCTACAGGTCTCAGCCGTAGTCAAGGTATTCGCATAACGTGCGTTACTTCAGCGAACATTAAGTCGGCAGTTCTTCTACAAGGTTGCCGTTACAAGCGTGAGTACACTTGCACCAACACCTCAACTTCTCTGCAACAATACGCGATGAGCATTGCTATGCATGCGCAGAGATTTCACTTTTTCTCTGATCAGATTCTGATATTATCCCCTCATAGACTTGATGGCGCGTATATTTTTCCCCATTGGGGACGGTACGGGTAAGTCAGTGCAAGTTGGCATATCAGGTCGCTTGTGATGTTTCAGGAGTCATATGTCCACAACGCAAAAGCTAGTCTCACTACAGGAAAGAGATCATAACCGAATCATTAAATTACTGAGTGCGGAAGCCTCCTTAATCTCTCTTGGTCAGATTGTTAGTCATGGGCCAAGGGATCAGCCCAGGCTTTCACACATTCTGACAAGCTCCGTCCTCAACCTTTGAGTCTAGCTGACAGGTGATCTGGTTGAAACTGAGACAAAGAGGGAACAGAGCGAGCTGAATTGGAGAGACTGACGCAGGATCTTTATTATCAAATCAAAAGAGACCAATAGAACATCTAATAAGACTACTCGATCTGTGGTCAACAGGGAAAAGACGGACCGCTGACAAGGCTTATCAACGCACTGCCAAGGACAGCTCAGGACGTTCGCTCGATATGCCCGCTGACCTTCACACTGATAGCCAGTGACGAAAGTTGATAATGACGACGTCTGGAAGAGACAGACTCCTGGACTTGTCTGATGGACGCGCATTAGATGAGAAGAAAGAGCTTGATGCAGTAAGCCCTCTCAGATCATTCGCTTCGCATTGCTTGTCCGTCTCACTCCTAACTCATAATCAGACTAAACGCCCTCAATGTAGCCGCAGCGACACCGCTCGCATCAGCTTCCCAAAGGAGAGTCCCTGCCGCGACATCTTCACGTCGCTCTTCCGCGTACCCTGGCCCCCCAGAGCAATCACGAGCGCGCCTGTCACTGCCGAGCTGTCTCGAGATGCTACGTATGTTCCGCGCGCCTGCACCGCGCCGTGCCGCGCCGTCCGTGGGTAGATATTTTTCCTTTCTCCGCTTTCTGAGACATTGTCTTGCATTGTTTGCAGAGCGGTGAACGGACGGAGACACCCTCTGTTACGACATATTTGGCGGGGATGCTTTAGGTTCGGGGCCACATTCCAATACTGCTTGCTTGGAGCAGAGCAAGTGATCCTCAGAGCTTAGAGCAGAGAGTCGACTTCAGAGTTTGTTGATAATTGCGGTTTCCAGCAAGGAGGAGATCCCCAGATTCCGCAAGCTGCAACCTATGGCGATAGAAACGTGGACAGCTTACACCTACAGCCAGCGTCGCTGTACTCGAAACTCAATAACTGAGAGCGGACTGTGAATGGCTGCTGCTTTTGTCGCTTTTTCCCTTAACCACCAGGCGTACCACAACCTTGCAATGCACTGTTTGTGCGATTTCCCTCGTCCTCAGCCGTGAACCGGACTTCCTTGCGACGTAGCTGACTTATTCCCTACCAAAAACCGTAGACCCCCCGCCTTTCATGCTCTTTGAATTTACAACCAGCTAAGCTGCGGGCATATTGCGGGGTCTTCTGTTTTCAGTACGCTGACCAATGGGTTTGCCTGCCGTTGGCGTATCAAACGACTCGAGAAAGATAACTCCGTCGTGACGATTTGGCTAACTCCGACTATTGATGTCATAGACCTAGATATGTCCCCGCTAGTATCTATGCTGTCATGCCGCTTGAATCAAAGGGTTGATCACCTCGCCCACGCATTGCCAAAAAGATAAAAATCCAAAGCCTGCATCTAAATAGGAGACTCCTGCTCTTTTGTCACACTACTCTCGCCGGCCTCGTCAATTCATTCTACGTACACACAAAACAAAGCTACAAATCTGCATACTCGGAGCTTCATCTACACGACATCCACCGCCATGTCTTCCTCTCTCCCCAAGACTTACAAGGCTGTCATCATCCCGAAAGCTAAAGCGCCTTTTAATCTGCAAGACGTCGAGCTCAAGAAGCCCGGCCACAAGGAAGTGCTCGTCAAGGTTAAGGCATGTGGCGTCTGTTTCTCTGATGTAGCAATCGCCGGTGGCGAAATGGGAGACGTCTTCCCTCGCGTTCCTGGCCACGAGATTGTGGGCGACGTCGTCGCGATTGGCGACGGAGTGACCCGGTTCAAGGGCGGTGAGCGTGTCGGCGGGCCCTGGCACGGCGGTCACGACGGCTCGTGCCGTTCTTGCCAGCGAGCATACTTCCAGATGTGCAACAATAAGCAAGTCAATGGCGTCACCCGCGATGGTGGATTTGCCGAGTACGTTGTGCTGCGAGAGGAAGCTGTTGTTGGTGTACCCGAGGAGATGGACCCTGCGGATGCCGCCCCCTTGCTGTGCGCGGGCGTCACTGTCTTCAACAGTCTGCGCAAGGCGCATTTGGAGCAGGGCAACCTTGTTGCTGTCCAGGGTCTGGGAGGCCTCGGCCATCTCGCAGTGCAATACGCCTACAAGATGGGCTACGAGGTCGCTGTACTGTCGTCCGGTGACGACAAGGCCGACTTTGCCAAGGAGCTCGGTGCTCACCATTACATCAACACAAAGTCGAAGAACACCGCAGAAGAGCTCATGAAACTCGGCGGTGCTGGCGTCATTCTTCAGACGGCGCCCAACCCGCAGTTGGTGACAGAATTAGTGGGCGGCCTCGGTCCTACGGGCCAGCTGATCAACTTGGCTCCGGTGGGCAAAGCTGAGATCGACACGGTTGCTCTGGTGCTCAACGGTGCTGCGGTGAAGGGATGGCCCTCCGGGCATGCATTGGACTGCGAAGAGGCCATTCGATTTGCGCTCAACCACGGTGTCAAGTGCTATGTTGAGAAATATCCTTTTGCGAAGGTGCAGGACGCCGTGGATAGCCTTGTTGCTGGCAAGCCTCGTTTCAGAAATGTTTTGGTCATGGAGTAGGCAGAAAGTCAATACATTATGTATCTCTTGGAGATGATCGTTTGGACCCCATCCTTGAAACATCAGTCCGACCTTGCATTTCGCTTGACTCACAAACCATGTGAGACTGAATCATTGATCGTGACGGGGGATAAGAGCTTCGATTTCATCATCAGGTACTAGGCTCTAAAGATCACGATACGTACTCGGGTGTTTTTCTCACCGTCAGTGAACCTAAGCATATCAGCCTTCACAGAGGGTACATGGTCAACCCTCCCCACAATTTGTCAGCGTGCTTCCTATAGTATTCTTCCCTGCTGATTGCGTCTTTCGGCATGGGATCGGCCATTGTCTTAAGCTTATCGTTATTCATGATACAATGGTGCGTGTCGGTACTGAAGGCGAGCTCGGTTCCAACACACTTCGCAGGGGTCCCATATCTTCCTTTCCGAACAACTACTTCAAAATAGGCGCATACAGTACTACCAGGATGTTGGTCATCTGCGTGACATGGGGTTGAAGACCGACAGCCTTCAGAGCGCTGTACCAGAAACTGCCCTACTGAAGAACCGTCACAGACTGGCGGGGCAACATGCTGACGCGCTCAGCTCCCATCTGAAAGCTGATGAAGAACGGTGACGGCAACCTCCGCAGTACCTGGCCGCGACGAAAAGAGGGATTCCTCCTTGGCTCTATTCGGCGGCAGGTGATTCTTCACACGTGATCCTTGTCAGCAAGATGCTTCATTACACCGCGACCGATTCAGCGCCTTGCAAGAGCATGTTCAGTCAATGTCTCACTAGCACGCTGCTCTTTCATCGCCTAAAACAAGACATTTGGATTATTATATAAAGGAGTGGCAGCTAAATAACCATTTAACTAAAGTAATGATCAATAATTCTATCACACGATTGCGTGGCAGACCAGCTAGGTTCATGATGATTATACCGACGCGAGCGCAATAAGCGCCGAACTGGACGCAACCCAAGATACTGTGGAAGCAAAATGATAGGTTCACTTGTTAAGCAGAGATCTTCAACGATTTTGGGCGTGAGGCGCAGCAATTACGACTGAGTGAATTGGCTCACAGGTTTGGAGGCCATGTTCAGATCGCACAGCGTTGTGCGTGTTCTCGATTCACACATGCAAATGAAAGAAAGAGACAATGTTGCCAGCAGCCGTAGTTTGATTTCTGGACACAAAGTGGAAGGAATAACACGCAGTCCACGTCAATCTGTCTCGGACCGCCTCATCACGTTGCTTCTATCTACCTAGTGCTTCTCATGTTCACTGCAGACAGCCTAAGGCTCTGGTCAGCTTCTCTGCGCGGTGATTACTACTCGCAATTGGTCACTCACCCACAGAACTCTGCTCTTGGCAGTGATAACCCTGAAAGCAAGTGTTTACGGGTTGTAGTATTCCTGCTTGCGCTTGGTGTCGACATCGTTGGTGCGGCGCTCGGGGTAGTAGTCCTTCTTGCGCTTGGTGTCGACATCGTTGGTGCGGCGCTCG
>JAXOUE010000137.1:0-63380 GCA_036250105.1 Parasarocladium wereldwijsianum | reverse complement strand
ATAGTCAAGCTGCTAAGGGGCTGATTAGTAGTTGGGTCGGTGACGACCAGCGAATACCGGCTGTTGTATGTTTTTTGGCCCTTTTTTTGGGCTGCCTATCCATTTTCCTGGCAAGATGGGGGCGGCACTAGGCCAGCTCACGCGAGCGACTTCTGGAACCTACCAACGGCAACTTCTGACTGTGCTGACAATTCTGCATAATTGAAAATTCGCCACGGGCCTGGCCCTGGATTGCAATGTCTGTCTAACCGTGTTGTGCTTAGAGCTTGTCTACTCATGTCTGAAGAGAGGGTGCCCTATCATGTGTGAACGCGCCCTGGACTATGTATCGAGCAGATCAAGACTTGTACTTATTTGTAGAATTGGTGACTGATGATCAGGTAGAGTCAAGTAATTCATACGAGCTCTTCAAATCGTGTCTTTCAACCCAAAAAGTGACCATTTCTTATTCTCGATAGTGACCACAGGAGCTGTGCTGATGGCTGCGGTACCTCGTCTCTGGTAGTACGACGGCAGATCGACACTGACCTCATCGCTGGTTGCCTGGTATCGTCTGCAATCACCCTCCTCCAACCCGTCAACCAACATTACACCTCTCAACACTAGCGATACCTTCGATTTCGAATTATGCCCGACGCCTACTGTCGCCCTCTGTCGGCACGGCTTTTTCTTTGTCCGAGCTTCTGATATCCAGCTTGAGAGATAGCTTCATGCCAGCATGTTTGGCACCTTCACGGGCAATTCGCGAAGAGCACGCAACGTCAACCTGAGCGGGCAGGCAGGGAATCCATTTTCGAATACATCATGGAGCCCAGGCGCTGTCTCAAGCTCGACCAAGGTCATCTCGAATGCTCAGGCCGAACGAGAAAAGCGACAAGCAGAACGACACCGCACGAAATCCGCTGCCAACATTCAGAGAGTATGGAGGGGTCATCGTGCACGACGTGCTGTGGCAGAGGACCGTCGCATTACGTTTGATAAGTTATACAACTCTGGCATTGATACTAGGAAACGTGGCTTTGCGCTGCAGATGCTGCCTCTCTTTTACAATCCACGACGACCAGACGATATTCAGCGTCTTCGGACCCTGGTTCACGATGCTACAGATAATGGAGTTGGCGAACTGCCTTCGGACATTGTAGATGACCGTGCGATGGTACGTTTCCAGCGCACTCTCTGTATCTCTCTTCAACAGATAATAGCAAGCCAGTGAGTTCTCACCAAGCGCCAGCGCCTGCGTACAACAGCCACAACACTAACTCTGTTAGATCCTCTTCACAGGAGCCGTGCACCATCTTCGACTTGATCCTCCGGATCGCACACGAATTCCCGCAACCTCAGATCCTCGACTCTTTGGCTACCAATTACTACGCCAGCCTCGCTGATCTATACGTCAAGTTCGCGGACGAGCCAGACTCGAAGCGGATGGTCAGTTATTTGGGAGGTCCTCTGCGCTTCGCTTCAGGGGACGACGAGGTGAATCTATATCAGTCGATGACGTTTGATCTATTGTCACGGGACATGCCGCTGCTGCAACGATACATGCATCAAATCAGAGATATCGTCAACGTCCGAAGCCTTTCGGCGTCTATTTTGCGTGCCCACGAGCATCACAAGAGACAGCCGACCAAAGACCAGTCACTTTGGATATTATCCCATTCAATCGACATTGGACATGCATCTCTGGGCACCGTCAACGAATATTTGGTGGCTCTCTACAGTCAGCTCTCCATGTTATCTGGAGAGATCCGCGCCCGTTTCGCCCCCAAGGAGAGGACGGATCTTTCTGGGGACTCGCCGCGCGACGCCTGTCCTTTGGAGCCCTACGTCTCCCAGCAACTTGCCAGCTTGGTCAAAGATGAGCGCTTGGCAGAGATTGTAAACGACTTTTCCGTTACTCTGGCAGATGGCGGCCTTGTTCTGGACGTGAGTCTTTTGGCAGGACTTATCCAGGCCCTGATGCTCTGCTTCCCGGCACAAGCAGACGATATTCGCATGAGGCTATTTTTGACGTCCGCACCAAACGGCAATCTGCCGGTCGTGAGGCTACTCTGGATGTCCATGCGAGAGACGAAGCTGGGAAAGAGTCTCATGGGTGAACCCGAGGATCTGGTCAAGATCTTTGGATGCTACTTGCGTGGACAAAGCAGCGGCGACATTGGCGAAAAGGAATGGCGGCTCTTTCTTCTCTTTTTGGAACTTTACACCTTTATCTTACGCATCAGCGACGATGAGGATTTTTTGAAGGGCTTGAAAGCGGAAACGCGCCACGACTCGGGTAACCCCTCGATGTTGCACCGTCTGCGCGAGACAAATCTCTCCCGGGCAGATCTGGAACCTTTGACGATTGCCTTGAGGAACTCTTCGTTCGCATTGCACTATTACCGGCAAAATATCTTGGATGAGGCAAAGGCCGGAAAAACTACTTTCGACAGCGCTCCACGTCTGGGGAGCAGCATGAAGCCAGACTTTGAAAGCCTCAAAGCCATCATTGCCACTGCGCTCAACATGCTTTACGAGCGCGATGCTCGCTTGCATTTCTTGCCAGCAGATCACTGGCTTATGACCGGCACCAAACTAAACGACGTTGAATTCCTCAACGCGGCTATAACCGAGGAGCAAGCGTACTGGGATCATGCCGATACGGTCAACTCGGACGACGATGAGGATGAGGACATGGAAGATGCCGCAGCGTCAAGAAGAAACAGAAGAAACAACGATGGTGACCCGCGGCAGCGAGGGTATCGTCTGCGACAGACAGCCAGCATGGCCCCGAAGCTGGAGGTGCTGAAACATATGCCTTTCGTCATTCCTTTCCACTCAAGAGTGAAGCTTTTCCGAAGCTTCATCAAGATTGAGCGCGAATTTATGGAACCGGATGAATGGATGATGGGTCATCACGCTAGACACCATGCTAATATCCGTCGCGGTCGAGTGTTTGAGGATGCCTATCAACAGTTCTTCAAGATTGGTAATGGATTGAAGGACAGGATTCACATTTCCTTCTACGATCAGTTTGATACGCAGGAAGCGGGAATCGACGGCGGCGGAGTGACAAAGGAGTTTCTCACCAGTGTCATTGCAGAGGCGCTCGGCAACCAGGAACTCGGGCTGTTTGCTGCGAGCGAGAGCGGTCTCGTGTACCCAAACCCAACGGCACTGGACTGTCTGCGGACGGAGATGCGCCGCGAGGGCTTGGTCGAGAGCAGTCCCGAGTGGAACGAACGAATGACCGACCTTCTGCGGAGATTCGAGTTTCTCGGTCGTATTTTCGGCAAATGCATGTACGAGGGTATCCTTGTGGACGTGACGTTTGCCGGTTTCTTTCTTCTCAAGTGGCCTGCCGTGAATCGCAAGGAGGTCAACAATTACAAAGGCAGCGTGAATGACCTACGCGATCTGGACGAGGAGCTCTACAAAGGCCTGCTGCAGCTCAAGAATCACGAGGGTGATCTCTCGCAGCTCGGAATAGACTTTACCATTGTGGATTCTGCGTCCCGGCCGGGTGAGCCCTCTGTAACGATCACCCGCGAGTTGATGAAGAACGGGGAGCAGACAATCGTCACAAACGACAATCGTCTGCTCTACAACTCGTACGTTGCCCGGCACAGGTTGATTAGGCAGCCGGCCATGCAAACACAGGCCTTCTTGCGCGGGCTGAGGCAAATCATACAGCCTCACTGGCTCGCCATGTTCAACCAGTCGGAGCTGCAGAGATTGGTGGGCGGTGACTCTTCGGCCATTGACGTGGACGATTTGCGACGAAACACAGAGTACAGCGGACTCTACGCGGTCGGGGATGACGGGGAGGAGCATCCCACCATCAAGCTGTTTTGGAAGGTATTTGAGGGCTTTACAGACGCGCAGAAGCGGGATACGCTCAAGTACGTGACCTCGACGCCGCGAGCGCCTCTCCTGGGATTCTCCCAGCTGAACCCAAGATTTGCGATCCGCGACAGCGGTTCGGATGAGACGAGACTGCCCAGCACAAGCACGTGCGTGAACTTGCTCAAGCTGCCCAGGTACACGACGGAGGCAACGCTCAGGGAGAAACTGCTGTATGCGATCGAGTCCGGGGCTGGGTTCGATCTCAGTTAGAGGATGCTGCGACAGAGTATATGGAACATCGTTGTGGGGAGCGCCTTTTGGGTGGGGGCTGCAAGAGACATGACTCTGAATGATACACAAGAATAGAGGGTATTTAAAGTCCTTGGACAATGTCTTCGGTGCAACGCCGTGTGCCAACCGCAGGTCGTCGAGGGTCATGATCCCATACATCAAGCTCATCACGCCCGGAAACTGCTGGATTCACTCAAAGTGGCCTGGTACGGCGCATGGGCATTATGGTGGCTGTCTTACGTCACAACAGGGTCGTAGGTAGTGCGTTTCGTTGGTGAAGATGAAGTCACGGTGTATGAACATCATGAATCTTTAGCGAAGTAGCAGCGCTTTGCGTGACGCGTCAGGACGCGTGCACGACGCGTATAGGGCCAATAGGGGTGATGCTACCCTGTACCATTTTGGAAGGCTCATGTTCAACCTCCTGCGTAGTTCAGGCGAATAGTCCCGGCATGTAATAAATTGGCAAAGTATCAATATGAATACGAATCAGTGTTTGCCTTGTCGGTTCACGTTTTCGAGACAGTGGAATTGTCACAGTGTGTGTGACTCGACTGTTTAATGTGAGGAAACTTTGAGATTTGAATAATGTCGTCTGCCCTCAGAGCGCTCAAAGAATCCAACTCTTCAAATGTCGGTTTTTGGTACATACGACACATAAAATCATATCCAGCTTGCACAGCACCAGAGAATAACATTCTCACAGCCATGCTCGATTCTGCGCGTATTCAAGTCGTGCATCGGCTTCTCACATGGCGTCATCGCTCATCACGTGTCACATGTCAAGTTGCCGACCGCCACGCTCGCTTCTCCGCCAAAAGCCCCCCCGTCATGCTCAGCGCTCAAGCTCAGTCTCGGCAACCCGACGACTTGAGAAAACCACCGTTGTCGGTCAAAACACTCCCCGGCTTAAGTCGGTTATGCGGATCCGGCTACCGGAGGTTCAATTGCCCCGTTCACTCCAGATTCCTCCTCCACCCCCGGGGTGGCTCCGCAGTTTGCCGACTGCCACCCAATCACCGTCAAGCCTTTGCAAGCAAAGATCCGCCAGAATTTAGCTCGGATCATCTCACAGTCTGTCTCTCTGACTCGAGTCGACCGAAGATCTGGTTCGGCAACAAACCACCAACATCTTCCCAACACTCAGGCCAGGGCACTGTTGCGAGTCGATATTTCGAGATCAACACGCAGAAATAAAAGCTCGACATGTCAGCCCCAATGCCCGTCTCGAGGTGTCTGCATCGCGGCGCGAGGGCAGTTCCCAAGCTGCGATGCGCGGGACAAAGTCTGCGTCCCGCCACCACAACGTTCCTGCAGAGACGAGCCGCCCCCACGACAGCCTCACGGACGACGACCGCACCGCTCCGACATGCACGCCTGTTCAGCACGGCACCGGCTCGCCGTATGGCTGATGTCGACGAATCCTTTGATCCTGCGAGCATCGAGCGCGAATCTGATGAAGTCGACGTCTGTATCGTCGGTGGCGGACCGGCTGGTCTGTCAGCTGCGATCAAGCTGAAGCAGCTCGCCAACGAGGCCGGCAACGAGGACTTTCGTGTGCTCGTGCTGGAGAAGGCCGGTGACCTGGGCGCCCACATTCTGTCGGGTGCCGTCATCGAGCCTTCTGCCATTCAGGAGTTGATCCCAGACTGGCTCAGCGAGGACAACCCTTCGCGATTCGAGCATGCGACGCCGGCTGGCTCCGACAAGATGCGCTTCCTCACCAAGAACTCCTCGATTCCCATCCCCGCACCGCCCCAGATGAGCAACCACGGCAACTACATTGTCAGCCTGAACCAGTTTGTCAGCTGGCTGGGCGAGCGCGCCGAGGAGGTCGGCGTCGAGGTCTACCCGGGCTTCGCGGCCGCCGAGGTTCTCTACAATCCCGATGGGTCCGTCAAGGGTGTCGCCACCAACGATCTGGGCATCGCGAGGAACGGCCAGCCCAAGGACAGCTTCGAGAGGGGCATGGAGTTTCACGCGCGAGTCACCATGTTTGGCGAGGGCTGCCACGGCAGTCTGACCAAGCAGGTCATCAAGAAATTCGATCTGCGGAGCGACAGCCAGCATCAGACATACGGCCTGGGAATCAGGGAGGTGTGGGAGGTTGACCCTGCCAAGTTTGAAAAGGGGTCCATCGTGCACTCGATGGGTTATCCCCTGCCCAAGGATGTCTACGGTGGCTCTTTCATGTACCACTTTGGCGACAACCTCGTGGCCCTAGGTCTCGTTGTGTCGCTCGACTACTCCAACCCCTGGATGTCACCGTACCAGGAGTTCCAGAAGCTCAAGAAGCACCCGCTCTTCAAGGGCACCCTTGAGGGCGGCAAATGCATTTCGTACGGCGCGAGAGCCCTGGTCGAGGGTGGCTTCCAGTCAATACCCAAGGTCGCCTTCCCTGGAGGTGCTCTCATCGGTGACTCGGCCGGTTTTGTCAACGTGCCCAAGGTCAAGGGCACGCACAACGCCATGAAGTCCGGCATGCTTGCGGCCGAGGCCGCCTGGGGCGCCCTGAACAAGGAGACGGACGCTGGCACCGTCTTCCTCTACGACTACGAGGACGCCCTCCGCAAGTCTTCCATCTGGAAGGAGCTCAAGGAGGTCCGCAACATGCGCCCCTCCTTCCACAACCCCCTTGGCCTCTACGGCGGAGTCCTGTACTCCGGCCTCGAGGCCTACGTTCTCAAGGGCCGCGTCCCATGGACCATCAAGCACGCCACCCCGGATCACGCTGCCACGAAGCCCGCGAACCAGTACCCCAAGATTGAGTACGAGAAGCCGGACGGCGAAATCACCTTTGACATTCTGACGAGCGTGTCAAGGACGGGCACAAACCACGAGGAGGACCAGCCGGTGCATCTGCAGGTCAAGGACTGGGATGCACACACGGAGATGAACTACCCCAGGTACAAGGGTGTAGAGAACAGGTTCTGTCCCGCTGGTGTGTACGAGTACGTCGAGGACGCTTCCAAGCCCCACGGCGTCAGATTCCAGATCAACTCGCAAAAGTAAGTCCTCTCCATTTCAAGAGCCACTGTAGTTGCTAACCGTTTTTTGTAGCTGCATTCACTGCAAGACGTGCGATATCAAGGATCCCAGCCAGGACATCAACTGGCAAGTTCCTCAGGGAGGCGAGGGCCCCAAGTACTCCATCTAAGCCTCAGGACTCATGCACGTATCTGATCTTGTACATATCGAGCCATGGTCTCGTCTGGGTTGATTTTGGCGCAGCGGATGGGCGTTGCGATCTGGTGTATTAGCATACAATACCAACCAAATAAAGTATTTCGCACAAAGGTGACTGGGCTGGTACGCAATGAGCCAAGACTATATGAAAGTTTGTTGATGTTCTTTTACAAGAGTACTAGGAATGCGTCTACAGCCTTTCACATGCGCTGTGGCTCTTGGACGGCCGACGGAATGTGTGCCACCACGCATCGCATTCCTCACGTGCTACCCCTCTGCGACATGTGCCATTCGCGATCTTGGAGTCAGGGTCTACGGACCTTTTTCATTGCTTTGTTGATCAACAAACGGCTGAAGCAGGATGACGACAAATGCGCAAAGGGTAGGACCCTTTCATGCGTGTTGTGGTCATATTGTCTCGCATGACGCAAGGGATGCACCAATCAGTAACGGTGTCTCAAAGACGCATCGTTATCGAACCATTTCTGTTTGTATACCCTGTGCTGGGTGTTGATGCCTTCCTCTCCCGACTGAGTGTGCATGGCGAGCGAAAAGCTGTTTGACACGACAGGACATGCCTTTGACCTCACCGGTTTCGGCACAGAGCCTCAAATGCGGTCTTGGCGGCGCTGCGGCTCAGCAAACCGAAAGAAGAGACGGCGCGGAAAATGCCACGGCTGGACGCGTCGAGTGAAAGGGTTCCTTAGTTGTAGGGTTAGGAGTCTGTTACGGAGGTACCTTCACGTCGCCAAGCCACAGAAAGGGAGGCTGCCAGCACGGAATACAACCGAGGGCGTCAATGACTCACGCGCTTGCTGGAAAAAACTTCTGCCCACGACTTCTCCTCCTCTTTTTGCTCACCAAAGAGCTCGTCACCAAAAAGCAGTCACCGACGCAACAACCCGCCACGCAATGTTCGCTTTTCACCGCGCTTTTCACGCCAAAGAAGATTGACAAATGGCTGTCAATTCCGTCACCTCTGAGGCGAACAAACCGGAATCCGTCTCGTGGCTCGTCTCATCCGCGTCGCTGACTGTTCTCGCCCGCAACTGACGACGCGTCGCCCTGTGCGAAGGCTGGGCGTCCGCACCACCATGAGACACAGGGGCCCGCTGTGCGTCGAGTCGCGTTTCAGGGGGCCGTGACGAGGGAGAGCAGAAGCGGCTGTTGGGTCATGCGATGGGGTGACGGGAAAGGGGGCGAAAAGCTGGGTCAAGCAAAGCACATGCTTGTTATCGCTTCTGTGTGATTTCAGCAAGGTTGCTGCTTTTTGCTTGCCCTTGCCCAGTCTGGTGCGAGATCCCGGTCCCCGCCGCCCCCTCTCCTCCAACCATTTCCCTCGCGCTGTCGCACACACCATCGTCTGCGATCACTGATCGGGAAAATGCTGCGTCCTTCATTTCCTCATTTCCCCCCTTCGCTAGGTCTGTCTGCTTTTTCCCATCTCACCACCACCTTGTTCTGCCCCTTTCTCAGCCTCCCTCATGTGACTCGACTCTCTTTGTTGAGCAGTCAGTCGCTGCTCATGACGGTCTTTTCACTTCCCATCATCACGCAAGAGATTGTCGGTTGATGGTCTTGTTCATCCATCACCCATCGCCAAAAAGTCTCGATGCTTGGCCGCGGGTCGGCAGCCGATCGCGCGTCATTCACCAGCGGTCATCATCATCAGGATCACCGACCATCGCAACCGGATGCAGCGAGGCGTCAAAAACGGGAGGCCACCTCAACACGAGAACGAACTGTCCGCGAGCCACTGGAGGACGGCGCCGCCCGGGGTTGGGCCAACAAGCCGACCCCCCCGAACCCTCTTGCGATGGGGGGGATGGAAATTGGCCCCGACCGCGGACGCCTAAACAGTCACAATCTGGCGGCTTGTTGTCGAGGTACTTGTCTTTGGCGACAGTGCTGCGCCCGCCTCTTTAGGGGCTTTGACTGTTGTGAAGGGGGGCCACATTGTGGGTCGCGAAGATAAAATGCAGCTCCGCTCACACTGTTGATTGGCTCGTAGTGAATTTTAGCGCGTAGACTAGCCTCAGCCCGGGGTTGCCAGCGACGGCGCCACTGGAAGGTTCGTGGTATGGGTGCCAGGGTGTCCTCTGACGCCCGTGATTATAAGTAAGAGGCACCCTCCCACCCGACCGCATCCTCGAAATTGTTTTGGAAGTCCCGACTCTCGGCCCTGCGATCCACGTGCCGGCCAAATAATTTTCCTTCTTCCGACGTCACGCCCCACTTTTCTCTCTGCCACCACGGGAAATCCGCCCCCAGGCGCATTCTTCATCACACATCTTTGTGGGAAGGCCGCTTCTTTCTCTCACATCGCTCTCTCTCCTCCTCATCTCCCCGCTGCGACGACGACGAGTACGAATATCTTCGACCGTTCTCCGACCAAAGGGATCGATTTGCTTCGCTGAGTAGGCTTGGGAGAAGCTGTCAGAAAGTGCAAGAGAAAAAAAAAAAAAGAAGAAGAAGAAGAGTTTTCTTTGTTTCTTCTCATCGCCTACGTCGTTTCCGACCGCGATCAGAAAGAACAGGGACCCGTTCCTTTTATCCGTTTTCGCTCCCTCTCTTTGCGCAAAAGCCGGCTTGTTGACGTTTCGACGACGATCGCGACGAACAGGAAAAAAAAAAGAATTTCTCCCCCAAGAAAGACATATCCGACTCGCTTCGTTGTCGCTTCCGCCTTCAAGTCGACTCTTGTGCTGCGTAGTCAGCCAGATATAAACAAGAAGTTGTCCTTTTGAAACACAAGTGAAAGAAAAATCGAGAGAGATTCGTTCGACGAGTATCCATCGCGTTCGCCAGACACTCGTCATCACACACGAGCTGCACACCGTAGGGGGAGACATTTGCTTGTTTATCTCTCACGCTCTGGTAGGTGATTTTTTATTGCACGCACCACACAGCCCGTTGTCATGATCGCCGTCGATGCGGTGCCGATATCTGCAAACGCCGTCACAGTCACCTTGGTGATTCGTTTCTGCTTGCGGTGACGCACTGCACCTTCGTGCATCTCGAATCGCCACCTTTTCCATCCAAAGCATCTTTATCGGTGCTGTGTTTGTCAATGGTACACAGGGGCTAACGCGTAAAACTCCATCAGATCAGCTCTGCAGACCCAATCAAACATACGTTTGTCTCGGTGCTGTAATCATGGAGGGCATTCAGACCCACCCCTCGAATGCGGCTCAAGCCAAGGCCTTTACTGCGCCCGGCTCGCTGTCATTCCCCGGAGGCTCCAACGAGTTTATTCCTCCCCCGATCGATGGTCAGGCTCCTGCTGCCAACGGTCAGGTTGTCCAAAACGGGAGCAGTGTCGCTCCCGCGACCCCGGCCGCCACACCTGGTGCCACACAGGGACCCAGTGGCATTACACCTACGTTGCAGTATGTATACTCATGAGGTTCCTACTTGACATGCTCTGTTACTTATGCTCTATCAAAGAAACATTGTCGCCACGGTTAACCTGGACTGTCGTCTGGACCTGAAGACGATCGCTCTGCACGCTCGCAATGCCGAGTACAATCCAAAGGTACATTGAGCTCAAGTCTCATTGCTACTTTGTCATCAAGTGCACCTATGCTGACTTACCTAGCGTTTCGCTGCCGTTATCATGCGTATCAGAGAACCCAAGACGACGGCCTTGATCTTTGCATCTGGAAAGATGGTTGTCACCGGTGCCAAATCCGAGGATGACTCCAAGCTCGCGTCGAGAAAATACGCTCGTATCATTCAGAAGCTTGGCTTCAACGCAAAGTTCACGGACTTTAAGATCCAGAACATTGTCGGTTCTTGTGATATCAAGTTCCCCATTCGTCTCGAAGGTCTGGCCTCGCGCCATCACAATTTCAGTTCTTACGAGCCTGAGTTGTTCCCTGGTCTGATCTACCGCATGATTAAGCCCAAGATCGTCTTGCTTATCTTTGTGAGCGGCAAGATTGTTCTTACTGGTGCCAAAGTCAGAGAGGAGATCTACACCGCCTTCGAGATGATTTATCCCGTGCTTCAAGGTTTGTCTCATTACTTATCTCGGGTCGCAGTATGTGTGACTGACACATTTACCAGATTTCCGCAAGGTTTAATCTTGATCTCGGGTACTCGGATGGTTGTGGTCACAGCAATGCAGTGATCACTCCACCTACCTGTATGACTAGACTTCACGACGCCACGACTCGATGGCTCTCCCGGAGCTCGGAAGCACTTCTCCTCTCCAAACAGGACACAGTCGTGGAGTGGAAGGAGGCTTTCGCCTCTTTTATTATTCTTTTTGCTCTGATTTTGATATTTTGATTGCAGCATTGCATCGGCGTTGGTAAAGGGATCAAGGAGATTCTTTATTGCAAATACGGTTCGCGTTGGAGCTGGTACGGAAAAAGAAACAAATTGTGCCCGTCAGGTGACAGAGACGGAAGCACTTCTCGCACAGCAATTATAGAATGCTTGCGATAGCTGAGGGTCTACCAACTCAAAGACGCTATCATAATCACTGCGACGAGCAAAGGGGCCCTACTGGTGCATAGGGTTCAGAGCGGGTTGAGGGATCAGAAACAATTACGATTGTGTGCTTTGTTGGCATTGCCGGAAGGCAACTCAAAGCATACTTTTGGTAACAAAACGGAAGTTGATAGCCTCGCTTGATCGGATAGAGATCGCTTGGCGGCATAGTATCAATTACTATAATACAATTCACTTCCCACATGATTGTTTGGAAACCCCGTGACCCATCTAGGTAGTGGTGCGTCTTGCAGCGTGGTACACCTGATATACAAGCACAAGCCGGTAGATCGTCGATCAGATTGGGACAGTCTGTTGCAGACTACGTTGCTCTCGTCAAAATTACACTCATCGTGCGGTGTGGTGTTCTAGCTTGTTCGGTGGGGAGGGAGTCTGGGCAGGGCACCGATAATCGGACCACGCCCTTCACGCTACATCCGAGATAGGCCGACATCTCCAAGTCTCCAAGTCTCCGACGGCCTTTTTCCATTCTCACACCTACCGCTGCTTTCCTGCAATCGATACCAGTTTCTCGGGCGTACGGCATAGCTATCCTGTGTTGCAAGATCCGAAAATATGGACAAAGCGCCCGGCTCCGTGCTGGTCATCGGCTCAGGCGTGTTCGGCCTCACCACCGCTGCCTCGCTCTCCCGCAACCCCTGCTTCGCAGGCACGACCATCACCGTCGTCGATAATGCGCGGTCACAGCACTTCCCGCCCGACGACTGCGCCAGCGTGGACAGCTCGAGGATCATCCGCGCGGACTACTCGGACCCGCACTACTCTGCCCTCGCAGCGGAGGCGCAGCTGCTCTGGCGGCAGCAGGGGGACGATGAGTTTGGCGGGCAGGGGCGGTACTCGGAGGACGGGTTTGTGCTGACGGCCAACAGGCCGACGGCTGGGGAGGGGACGAAGCCGGGACGGAAAACGGGGCTGGAGTATGTGCAGAGCAGCTGGAGGAATGTGGTCAAGGTGACGGAGGATATGGGTTTGGAGAAGGAGAAGATCCGGGTGCTGGATTCGAGGGAAGCGTTGAAGAAAGAGCTGAACACGGAGGGATACCCAGGAGATTGGGGGTACATGAACGGGCACTCGGGGTGGGCTGATGCTGGCGCAGCGATCCGGTGGTACCAAAGACGGGTTGAGGCGGAGGGGAGGGTAAAGTTTGTCGATGCTGCCGTGGAGCGGCTTGTGACGGAGAAAAGGCGCGTCACCGGCGCAAAACTCAAGAACGGAACAACTCTGCACGCCGATGTCGTGATGGTCGCGGCTGGTGCGTGGTGTACGGATCTCGTCGACCTCAGGGGACGGGTTGAGGCTACGGGCCATGTGTTGGGGTACATTGACATTACCGATGCCGAGCAGGAGATCCTGGGCAAACGTCCCACCGTGTTGAACCTGAGCACGGGGCTGTTTGTCATTACGCCGCAAAACAACGTTCTCAAGGTGGCCCGTCACGGATACGGCTACCTGAACCCGGAGACGATCACCACGGCGCTGCCACCCTCACCGGACCACGCGCAGAAACCGTTTGTGGCATCGAGGCCATGCACGCTGCGAGATGACTGCGCGAATCACATGCCTCTTGAGGCAGACAAGCTGTTCAGGAGGGGCTTACGGGACCTCGTGCCGGGAGAGGGTATCGAGAACAGGCCGTGGAGGGAGGCGAGGGTGTGCTGGTACAGTGACACGCGCGACGCAGACTGGCTGGTGGGCTGGCACCCCGAATGGGAGGGTCTATTCGTCGCCACTGGCGACAGCGGGCATGGCTTCAAGTTTTTGCCGGTGCTGGGCGATAAGATTGTCGATGTGATGCTGGGCAAAGGCGGCGCGTTGGGCAAGAAATGGGCATTCAAGCAGTTGCAGGACGATGGCGTGGGAAGGGAGACTGATGGCGTGTATAACGGGCTGATTACAGAGGATGGAAGTCGGGGCGGGAAGCCAGGGATGCTGTTGAAGGAGGAGATGGCGAGGAGTGCCAGCAAGTTGTAGTCATAAAACGGATCGTGTCTCATTCCATTCCAGACCTTTGTCATGTTGGTAGACGAACACATAGGACGAGGTAAATGCGGGTTAGGGTTAGTCTGCGTCACGATTGGGCGTGACCCGACGTCGCTCTGCCAAGTTCAAACCTTTTAGACCACACAGCTTCCATGCTCCAACACGCCATCGCTAGGCAGCCTACGACGACCTGTACACGATGAGATGATACGTTCCTTTTCCTATATCAGAAAAGATGTCATCCGGCAAGGGCGTGGCCCAATTTCCCGATGTCGAAGCGAAGCTGCAGAAACCTACCAAGCAATCCGCCTTCGAGAAGCAGCGCGCCGAAGCCGCCGCCAAGCGTAAGCGCGAGGCTGCCGAGAACGCCGCCGTCTTGAAGGAGTTTGCGGAAAGCTTTGACGACGATGACGGGTACAACAGAGGCGGCAGCGGCAGCGGCGGGCGACGTGACCCGCCGTCCGTGTTCGATGCGCCGGCGAGGGGGAGGCCAGGTTTCGGAGGCCCTGGCCCGCCCGCGGGGCCAGCGAAGCGACACTTTGGACAGTCTGTCATGAAGAGCGGACCCGGGAGCCTGGGGCCCGCGCCAGCTGGGTTTGGGAAGAAGAGGTCATTTCAGGATTTCGCGAGAGGCGGACGGGAGAGGAGCGGCGGCGGTTCGCGGTTTGATGCCGAAAAGGAAGTGGCAGATCGTGGGGTGAGCAGGGCTTTCGGAGCGAGTGATGACGAGGATATGGGCGTGGAAAAGGACGAGGAGGAGGAGAGGGCTGTCGCGAAACCGACGCTGCGGCTGTTGAATCTGCCGCCCGGCAGCTCCACGGCGATGATCAAGGCGCTGATTCCCGAGAATCTAGTGGTGGAAGGTGTGAAGCTGTTGCCGACCGCAGACTCGGGGGGACAGGGGAGGAAAGCTGTCGTTGCCATCGTGACCTTATCGCCCGAGACGGCAGCAAACGATATCGATGCCGCCGTGAGCGCACTGCAACACAGATACCTCGGTTTTGGGCACTACCTGTCACTTCATCGACATCTTTCATCTACGGCCATCAGCTCTGCTACCGTCGCAAACCCTACGTCTTCATCTTCCGAGGCACACCCCTTTGGCGCGAAACCGGTGGAGGCGCCGGCCGCAAATACACAAAGACCACCGCAACAACCGGGCTTTCATAGAGGAGGATTTGCTCCACCGACTTCCTATACTACGCCTCTGGCTGGCGGGCCGAATCGTGCGTCACTACTTCATGTGCCAGTCAAGCCGCCGCAGGACATCCGGACCGTGCAGTTGATCAGCAAGGTTATCGAGGGCATCCTGGCGCATGGACCTGAATTCGAAGCTCTGCTCATGTCGCGACCCGAGGTCCAGCGTGAAGAGAAATGGGCTTGGCTATGGGACGCCCGGAGCGAGGGTGGCATCTGGCTGCGATGGAGATTGTGGGAGGTCGTGACGGGGGGGCAGTCAAAGAAGTTTAGGGGCAAGTATATACCCATTTTTGATGGCAGCCATGCTTGGAAGATGCCGGAGAAGGGTTTGCCCTTCGAATATAACCTCAAGCTGGAGGAATTCGTGTCCGACTCGGAGTACAACTCCTCAGACGACGACGATTTTGAAGACGAAGATCGGCGAAAGGAAGGGCAGGGTCCTGAAGACGACAAGACGTTCCTCAACCCCCTGGAGAAGACAAAGCTGACGCATTTGCTGGCGCGGCTGCCCACGACGATTGCGCGGCTACGAAAGGGGGACATTGCGAGAGTGACTACGTTTGCGATCATGCACGCGGGGCGGGGTGCCGACGAGGTAGTCGACATGATCGTGCAGAACGTGCAGCGACCGTTTTCGTTGACGCATGCCAACCCTGACCGGAAGGAGCAGCAGGAAAAGGATGCGCAGGACGGCAACGACAGCGACAACGGCGGTGCAACCCTGGTCGGCCTCTACGTGGTCAATGATATCCTGTCCTCGTCGTCCACCAGCGGCGTGCGCCACGCATGGCGATTCCGACAGCTTTTTGAGACGGCCATCCGCCAGAGCAAGCTGTTCGAGATTGTGGGCCAGATGCCGGAGAAGTATGGCTGGGGGCGTCTGCGGGCTGATAAGTGGAAGCGCAGCGTAGGGTTGATACTGAATCTGTGGGAAGGGTGGTCCGTCTTTCCGGTGGACAGCCAGGCACTCTTCGTCAAGAGCTTTGAGACGCCGCCGAGTGTAAAGGCGGACGAGAAGGAGAAGATGGATAATGGTCACGTGGACAGCAGAGGCAAGTGGAAGAGTGTGGAGGAGGGCACAGGGCAAACGAGAGCGGCACTACCCGTGTCTACGGCTCCGGACGAGGTGCCGGAGGAGCCTGTGGAGGATGATGATGTTGCTGGAGAGCCAATCGGGGACGATGATATTGAGGGCGAACCAATCGAGGATGATGATATCGAGGGTGAACCGATTGATGAGGACGACATTGAAGGCGAGCCTATTGATGAGGGTGACATTGATGGCGAGCCAATGAATGAAGATGAGCCGGGCAAGGAGACAGCAACCGCGGCAGCCGCAGCACCAAACGCTGCCCGTGATGACAAGAAGAGCGGCAGTGGAGATGCGGGCAGGGTCCAGCCTCGCAAGCGGCTCACAGCAGCAGATATGTTTGCCGATTCCGACGGGTCAGACGGCGGGTAATGGCGGCTGTGGCCTGCAGAGACTACAGTGCTTTTAATACGAAAAGACTTTTCCCTCACAAGGGTCCGACTCTCTCTGGAGAAGCGAGGGGTAGAGAGGGGCGACATGCCTCTTTGTTGCACGGCGTCAAGTGACACGACGGTGCCTTTACCAGGGCTTTTCTCCTCCCTTGCCGCGCATGGCGAGGGGCGAAAGACGAGGCGAGGTCCGCAGCTTGGCCTGGACTGCTTGGCCTGGACTTTGCGAGCAGGGATCAGTCTGGCGCCACGGCAAGTGAGATGGGAAACGTCAAGCTGTACGTGGCCTATGACCTCTGGGAAGGATGGAGTTCCAGATGCCTGTCCTCAAGAACAGAGGAGCTTTCTGGCCGGAGCATATCCAGAGCAGAGCAAAGCAATAGCTCAAGAATCGCGAGGCTTACCAAGGCTTTCAGATCCTTTGCACGTACATACTTTTGCAAAGCAGACTGGACGTTGGAGGCTGAGGATACTGTGGTAAGGGGGTCCGCGCTGGCGGCCAATAGAAACTTGCTCATTTTCTCGAAACATTGGCGCCAGGCCGTACATAACGGATCGAGACCTTAGTACACGGAGAATTTGACGCTTTTTCTGCTGTTGAACTTCCGCAACTCTGACGGACACATACAAGAGTTTTCCCGCGATATGGAGAGCGTTGCTGGTGGACGGTGGGCGAGTGGTTCTGTTGGATGCCCATGGGATCAAGCTTCATGGGTGTAAGTGAGAGCTCATCTGGATGTGATTTGTGAGCTGCGGTGGCGACGAGCGTCTCTCCACAATGCGTGGGATGACCATGTGGCGTGTGTCAGTGCTAGATGCACGAGAATGTTGGAACAGGTCAGACGGGTGTATGGGATGAGGTAAAGGTTGCTGCTTGTGGGAGAGACACGACCAGACCAGTCGAGAGATGATGACTGAAGGGTGGCTGATGTGGGAATTGATGGTGCTCACAACTGGCTGGTCCAATGCAGAGGTGTCGATGGAGAGAGAGGAGCGAGCTATTGGTCATTTGATGGATAGGCGAGGCTATAGATATATTTCAACAACATAGTGATGATGGTTGAAGCCTGCCAAGTGGGTGATCACTGGTTGACAAAATTGATCCATCAATAGACGCGTCTAACAGACTGCAGGCTGTCTCTCTGTTTTTGGCACGTCGGTTGGCGGTTCAGGGTTCGACAGCGGTGGCGGGCGTCAGTACGAGTCCCCAGGGAGGGTGGGGGTCCTCGGTCCCCTCATGTCCCGCTACAGCCCCACGGTTCTAGGGGCCCCGTTGCATACGCTCACAGTGCGTTAGAGGCACTGTCTCAAACACCGTCGTTTGTTGCCTTTCAAAACTCCGAAACACCACGCCTGCTCTCCATCCATCCAGCCAGCACATTTGCTGCCTTGCACCCTGCGTCGCATGTGTTTTCTGTTTCCCGTCCGCGTGCAATATCATGATCCGGTAGCAGTCAGTGACCATTTTTCATCCTGCGCCGAGCGAGCCGACATTTGGCCCCATTTTCCAGACATCGCCATTCGATCATCGGGGCTAGTTTCTCCAGCGAGCGAGCCGTCGATCCGGTCCGGTACCTGAATTCAACGCATCGCTTTTTGTGCCGTGCGTCTGTGTGCGCTTGGTCGCCGGCCCATACTCGGCTCACACGAGGGCGAGTACATCTCTGCTCGATTGTCTTCATCGCGAGGACGAGGACGAGGACGAGGACACCGACTCGACGATTGGATACCCTAATCGAGACTGGTTGGCCTGCCCAAGTGAAGCCCGCCCACCATGCCCATCATCAACGGCTTGAAGATGGCCTGGTACGTGATGGCCCAACACTGTACTTTCTGACTTTGAAGAAACAATCCTTACTGACAACCGCAGCGAGCCTTGTATCCGCGGTCATCGTTCCACAAACTGCCCTCATGCGCAGTCCCGTCTCATGGTTCCCGTCCGCAAACCTGGCCGTCCTCTCAGCGCCTGTCCTCACCCCAAGAACAGCCCGTGTAATTGTGGCACCGTCACCGCCGCCATCCCTCGTAAGCAGACGTGTCAGTGCGGCACCTCCGAGAATCACAAACAGGACGGCGCGAACGGGCACGAGACCAAGACGGAAGAGGCAGCAGCGACAATAACGAGTGGCGTCGCACAGTCGTTGGCGAGTTCCACGGCGTCGTCCTCCTCCTCCTCATCATCACATCGAGTACAAAAGTCGACCAGAAAGGGGACGTCCAGGAAGCAGTCTATCGATGTGTCTCAGCTGGGGCGAATCGACCCGCGCCAGGTCAACGTAGTCTCGTCACCCGTCACGGCGTATCCCCTGACATCGATGGCCATGACCCCGAATGGAAACGGTGATTCTTTCTCGGGAACGCCGACAGAGTATGCGCCCATGTTCACCCCGCACATGGGCCCATCTTCGACAGCACTGCAGTCCAACGGCAGCGCCGAGCAGGGCGCATCATCGAGAAACAGCGGGACGCCGCAGAACGGGACATTAGCAAATGGAGGCTCCAGCGGCTGCTGCGGCGGGAGCCGTGAGTCGAGCAATCCAACAACACCGCGCAGCTCCGCAACAACGAGTCACCATGGCGATCCTCCGGCTGCACAAAGTAGCTGCTGCTCGGGGGAGCAGAACGGGACCTCGACGAGTGCGGCGACAAAATTCAATGTGTCCAGTTCGAGCATGCCACCGTCCCATGCTGCAAACGATGCCATGATGCCACCGTTCGTTCCCCAAATGAACATGCCGATGCATGCCATGTATCCCTTTTACCCCCAGCCGATGATCTTCACGTACCCACCTCAGTACGGCTCCTTTATGCAGCCCCTTCAGCCCGAACAGTGGAGGCAGTTTGTCGCGAGCATGGCCTTTGCGCAGCCGTTGCCACAGCAGGCAAACGGACTGCCTCCGCAAAACGGCATCGATATGTCTGCCCACATGGGCTTTCCGCCACCCGGAGCAACGACCATGGGAGCCGGCACCTCGCATCAGTGCGGCTGCGGCGACGGATGTCAGTGCGTTGGTTGCGCTGCTCACCCGTACAACGATGCGACGCAAAACTACGTGCGTTCGGCGTACAACGCGATGAAGGAGGATTCCGTGGCCTCGCGCGTTGCAAGCACCACCAACACACCCACCAACGGTACGGTCGGGATGGCCACGATACCAAAGCAAGCGGCGCCGACGCAGCAAGACACGCCCAAGGACGAAGCCAAGCCCAAAACTGGCGGATCGTGCTGTGGTGGCAGGACCGCCCACGGGGATGCGCACACATCTTCGTCCGCGCCAGCGACGCCGTCCAGTGCTGCCTCTGGGGCGGGCGAGGAGCAGACACTGTCGGCTAATGACTTTTTCTTTGTGTCGTACCCGTTTGGGGACTGCGCAGGGGATATGTCGAGCTGTCCGTGTGGGGATGATTGTCAGTGCATAGGGTGTGAAATTCACAAGGTGAACGTCGGCAACGAGCTGTGATGGGAGATGGATGTGTGACCATGTACGGGAGAATTTGGTCGAAATCAGTGGCCAATACTATGACAGATTCGGCGACATGAAAGATACCCAGGCGTGTTTATGAATACATTCTCTTCTCATCTGCATTCTCCGTAAAGCATGAATACCACGAAACTGACAAAACTGCTTTGTGGTTGGGATTAGCTGTAGGGTAGCTGTGTGATTGCAACAGAGATTCTCGCTGTGCTGCTCCAGCTTCACCACGCGTCAGACACGATGAGCTGTAGAGCGATCACGATCAAGTCTGCACCGTGAGCACACATACCACCAAATGGATCGCGAATTCTCTTCACGCCGCGACCGGCGGGCACCTGAAGCAACCCAGGACCGCCATCGCAGACGCTCGCGCTCGCCCGACCGTAAGCGCAGAAGAACAGCATCCCCCAACGACAGCACTCCC
Source organism: Parasarocladium wereldwijsianum (assembly GCA_036250105.1). Taxonomy (NCBI): domain Eukaryota; kingdom Fungi; phylum Ascomycota; class Sordariomycetes; order Hypocreales; family Sarocladiaceae; genus Parasarocladium; species Parasarocladium wereldwijsianum. The sequence continues at coordinate 42,998 of JAXOUE010000137.1, read as the reverse complement.
CACCGCCACAGCCACCGCGAGGAGCGCTCTCATCACCGCCATCGTTCCCATCGTGACTCTCACCACCGCTCCCACCGTCACCGTCATGGGAAGAGCTCTGCCGCTCCCGCGGTGACCCTGCCCTTTGAAGCGCGCCAGCTCACCAAGCATGACCTCCCCGTCTTTGAGCCGCTGCTGGCCGAATTTCTGTTTCTGCAGAAGCAAAAGGATATCTACGAGATGGATGACCACGAGGTGAAGGGAAGGTGGAAGAGTTTTATGGGCAAGTGGAACCGCGGGGAGCTGGCGGAGGGATGGTATGATCCGGAAATGTTTGCGAGGATCGTGGCGAGGGAGGGCCCGCCGCCGGAGTCGGTGAGGAGAGAGAGGGACGACGAGGAGGGAAAGGGGTCCGGGGACAGAAACGAAGGAGACGAGAGAGAGAGCGGCGAGGACAGCGACGATTATGGACCCATCTTGCCGGGGAGGAAAGGCGAGGGTGCGAGGCGAGCTGGACCGGGGATACCGGGACGGGACGACCTCGCGATGCGAGACGAACAGCGCCAAGCCGACCGCGACGCCTCTCTCTCTGCCATCCGTGACGAGCGGAAAGCAGATCGGAAGCAGCAAAAGGAGCGTCTCGATGATCTCCTGCCGCGCGCGGAACCGGGGACCCGCGAGCGGCAGATTGAGAAGAAGAAGGCGCTCAACGAGAAGCTCAAGGGTTTCAGGGAGAAGAGCCCCGGCGGGGACGAGGTCGGGGACGGAGAGTTGATGGGGGGCGGTGATGAGATGGCGGAGCTCAAGAGAGAGAAGATGAGGGTGGAGAGGCGCAAGACGGAGAGGGAGGTGAGGAGGGAAGAGGAGGAGCGGGTGAGGGAGGAGGAGAGGGAGGAGAGGAGGAGAGCGTGGAGGGAGAGGGAGCAGGGGACGGTGGATAGGCTGAGGGAGCTGGCGAGGCAGAGGTTTGGGCAGCAGTGATATGTTTTTTGGAGGTCGTCACAAGTGAAGATGCTACTTGGAATTGGACTGTGAAAAGCATGGACATGGGGGGTGAAACTCTCGCGCATTACGAGAGACGTTGTGATATCAGGGGCCCCCGATCGCGGGGGTTGGAGAATGCGGGGATCTCCGCGCGGGGCGCTGAGCAAATCGCATCGAATCCGTGGCCTCACCAGATCGAAACCATCTTTATTCATCTACTTACTGCAACACTCAACAGCTCACAGCATCGCAAAATGACAGCCACCAGCGACTCCCCCCACCTTCAACACCTCCAAGAGCACGGCTACGTCGTCATCAAGTCGGTCCTCTCCCCCTCGCACCTCTCCTCCCTCCGGACCGCCGCCTCCCACGCCACGACTCTTGCCCGCTCCGGCCGCTATCCTCACATCCGCACGACCGGCAAGCAGTTCCCCCCCTGGCCCTCCACCCCCTCCGAGAGCGACGGCGGCATCTGGGGCGTGCAGCACCTTATGAACCCCTCGCTCCCCGGCCACCGCCTCTTCACCGAGCTCTACTTTTCCGACGCCATCCTGTCTGTGGTCAAGGAGCTGCTGGCGTGCAGCGACGATGACCTCGTGATGGAGCTGTTTAATATGTTGGTGCGGCCGGACCGAGACTTTGCGCTGAGGTGGCACCGGGACGACATTCCATCTTCGGCCACGGCGGAGGAGGAGGTGGAGAGGCTGGGCAAGCCGGCATGGCACGCGCAGTACAACCTCGCGCTCCACGAGGACGAGTCTCTGGTTCTCGTCCCCAGGTCGCACAGGCGCGCGAGGACCGAGGAGGAGCGCGCGGCGGACCCGTTCGAGGACAACATGCCGGGCCAGGTGACGGTCAGGCTCGCCCCGGGGGACGTGGCGTTTTACGACAACAACATCCTGCACAGAGGGGTGTACGCCGCGGGAAAGGAGCGGATGACGCTGCACGGGTCGGTGGGACACCGCGGGGGAAGCGCGCAGAGGGCGAGGAACGTGCTGCAGCACGTGGTGCGGGCGTGGGTGGGCGAGGTCGATTTTGAAGGGATGGAGGAGGGCGAGAGGAGGAGGGCAGAGGGGATGAGGGAGAGGCTGGTGAGGATGGGAGGGGAGAGTGGTGAGGTTGGGTATTCTTTGGAGGGATAAACTGCCCTGAGGTTGCTGATACGAAGCACCAATACGTGAGGACTTGGATACAAGCTTGACTGGTTCAAGCAGCAACTCGACTAGGAGATCGCCTCGCCATGCGGAGCAATACATTCAATACGTAATAAGTTTGTGCCCATTATCGAATGGCTGCAGCATGCCGGTAGATCGGTCATCTTGCTGTCGCTACCAGCTCGGAGGGAACTCCTGCGATCGGCCTCGGTAGCTGTAGGAGGGCTCGCCATTGGATGATAATGCCAACACACGACACCCATTCTGGCCGTGCTGCGATCTTCAACCCCAAGCTGGACGTGGGGGCGACTGAACCTGTCCGCATTGAGGTCATTCCATGTGTGTGGTGGGCGATCACGACATGGTTGCCGCGATCAGCTTAAGAGGGCAGCTCACAATAGCATCAACAGTGTGCATAAAACGACGCACTGTTCCGTCACTGTGTGGCACGTGCGGGGTTGGAGGTGCCATCGCACTTGCCCTTGTGAACCATCAAAGGATCCGCGTTCTTGCCGGAGAAGATGCGGGTTTCAGCGCAGGAGGAAGGCGCGGCTCCTCAAGGCAGCTATCCTCCACGAGCACGTGACTAACATGAACATCCAACAGCAGATGAACACCAAGGTGTGGAAAAAAAAAAGAAAAAACTCTCTCTGCATCGTTTTGTTATTTATACCTCAAGCCATCGCACGACGCGTCTCAGACAGATCAAGCCAGAAAGCGGGGAAAGCTAGGCGTGCATGGCCACCGCCGCGTTTTCTCCCCAGATCCCGAGAGGGTCGGTCCCCGCCTGGGTAGCCTACCCCAGGCACGGGGTACCTGATGTAGATTGAGGGGAAAGACCCAGTACTTGCCCACGCACGCGAAAAACATACCCCGTTAAGGTACCTCTCTTTTACACACACTTTATCCCATGTACTCCCCGCGCGTCTGGGGATTCCGACTCCTGCATCCTCCCCTCTTCCTCTTTTTCCCTCTCCAAAGCCTCACCTCGCTTCTCCTCCACGAGTCCACTTCTTGACTCGAGGCCATCCCCGGCTCAAAGTCCATCTCTGCCTCTTCCCCCTGTTTGCTGAGGCTCCCCTGTTTTCACCCTTTGCCATTCTTCTTTCATTGGCCTTTTCGTCATTCATCCGCTCAGGCCCAATCACCACCACCACCACCACACCTGGAAGCAACCTTTTTGTCTCTTCTCCGCACTGCTTCTCTCAGCTCTTCGCTGCACCAGCCCGCTTTTTGTCCTTCTTTTTTGGGATTTTCCTGGTAACGCCCAGCCACCGAGTTTGATCTGCTTGCTCCATTACTCGATTTGTGCGACCCAACAAACGCTCTTCGCTTCCTCGTCTGCCTCGCTTCTCACCGCACATCGATATCAGCCGCCAGTGGCTTCCACGCTTGCTCAGCACTGCTTCTGTCGCCTACCGTGACGCACGCACTTTTCAGCCTGTATCTCTGAGCTGAGTGGGCGCTTGTCGCTTCGGATCAATTCTCGAGCGGGCTAGGCACAACTCCACACTCTGCGACTGGGAACCCGGAGTGGAAAGCCGAGACTGGGGGAGAGGGCAGCGAGCGTTGGAGGGGAAAGGTCTGGACGCCATCTCCGACCGTCTCCAACTCTCGCCTCTCTTTTTCCCAATACATGCTACTCCCTATCGCGTTTGTTGTTCTGGCTGCTGCCCCAGCCGTCGACTCTTTGAGCTTCTCCACTTCTCGCCTGCGACCTGCCTTTGTGTGACGGATTCGAGCAACGGAACCTGTGCCGCCTTGGGCCGGCTGCAATTTGCGGAAAGGGAATTCAATCGCATCATTGCCTGCTGGCGCCAACAGTCTGCTCGCCTCTCTTCACTTTGAGATTCCTGCTCTCTGTAGGGCCAACCACTGGGACACCTTGGACCCCCTCGACGTCTGCATTGGCATGCCTACCATGCCGCCTCTCCAGTCTCTCGACACACAATCACTCCCTCCTCCAGGTGCTCTCCCCGGTCCCTCAGCAGACCCTGGAGACGCCCGCCAGCCAAAGCCCAAGACGCTGCCATGTCGCTACTGCAGCAAGAGGTTCAGGTCGGTATCGCGTGCTGCTTTTCCTGTTTTGAGCCCTGAGGCTGATGATCCGCAGGCGCGTCGAGCATGTGCAGCGCCATGAGAGGACACACACCAAGGAGAAACCCTTTGCCTGTAACTGGGATAATTGCGGCAAGACCTTTGGAAGACGGTAAGTGCTTGGGTCCGTCGTCTGTACGACAGCTACACTGTCTCCGCTGCCACCCTCCCCGATCCCAGGTTCGACCACCGTCCATCAACCCCTCTCCTGCTGTATCCTTTACCAGTACTGCAGGGTTGATCATTGGTCTTCCTAGGACAAACCTCCTCTCATCATGATCATATTTTCTCTCACCTCCTTGGTATCCTAGCTTACATGAATATTAGCGACCTGCTCGTTCGACACGAGAAGCTCGTGCACCTCAACGATGGAAACACCAAGGAGAGCAACAGACCTAGAAAGCTCTCCTCAGCCACGTCGACCACGACCAGTGGACCTCACCGTTCCTCATTCTCCGATACTGATCACGCCGGTCTGCGGCATTCGCTCACCCAGCCGGCACAGACTCCTTCGCGAACAGCGCAAGGTCACCAGCAGCACCAGTATCAACAGCCACAGCAATCACCACCACAGCAGCAGCAGCAGCATCAGCAACTTCACAGCCATCAGCAAAGTAGCTACCAGCACCAAACCCCTCAGTATCAGCACCATCCGCCACCGCCGCCACCGCCGCCGCCGCAACATCAACAACCGCAAACGTACCATGATCAAAGCCCGATGAAGCCTGCTATTGCCGTTACTGCGCCTCCCGAGCCACGCATGCCTCGTTCGACAGCATGCAATCTCGATCTACTCTCCGACGCCGCTTTGGCCAGCGAGGTCAATCACATGCAGCCATTGATGAATCATGTGCCGTCAGCTCAACCCAACCACAGTCGAGTCAAAAGTTACGGGGAATCCATTGCCGCCTTCTCGGACAGATCAGGGGAAGAAGCGCAAGTGATTTCTTCTGGTTTCCCGCCTCAGCCCAGCAATGGGGTTTACCATGACTACAACCTGTTTATGGACGACTTTGCCTCCTCGCCTCATTTTCTGCCCCCGCATTTCGAGCCGGATCAGCAAATGGGCTCGTGGAACAGATCTCCTGCTACCGGTCATCAGCGGACGGCGTCGCGGCCATCGTCAATGTTCCCATCTCGCTTTCCATCAATGGTCCCCGATGGCCGGGAAGTGTCTGATGTCCGGACTCACGAAGACACGTCGCGGCCGCCGTCCTTTCGCGTTTCCGACATTGACCACAAGAATATCCAAGCAAAGTTGGAAGAGTTTTCTTCGGTACTCCCAAAAGACTTTGTTTTTCCGTCACGGCATACATTGTCTCGATTCCTCGAGGGTTATTTCAGCGGCTTCCACGAGCATCTGCCGTTTCTGCATCTGCCAACGTTGATACCCTCCGAGATAGCGCCCGAACTCCTGCTGGCAATCTTGTCTGTAGGCGCGCAGTACCGTTTTGAGAGTAACCGCGGGTATGCACTATGGTACGCTGCCCGAGCAGTGGCTACCGAACAGATCCGCCGACGGCATAGCTCTGAAGTCCATGCTCTCTTGCCGACACCGGCCGCCTACAGTCCTCACTCCACGCGCCCATCGCCGAGCACTACCTACCGGCACACTTTTGCCTCCGCGCAAGCCGAGCGCCGTGCCGCTCAGGATACGCATCGCGAGCCATTGTAAGTCTGTCCTTGTCCGCTATTGCGCAAGCCACTAACAGCTCTTAGTGCCCCCAACACGGCACAAGCACGCATCGAGACCATACAGTCTGTGCTTTTGCTGTTTGCCGTCGGGCTTTGGGGTGTCAAAACGATACTGCAGGAGGCTCTGTCCTTGCAGAGCACGCTGGCCAACTTGATCCGTGAGGAGGGTCTGTATGCTGAGACAAGCCATGCCGGACTTGGGGAATGGGAGACGTGGGTTCGGCTCGAGGGTGGGGCAAGGACCAAACTCATCGCCTACTGCTTCTTTAATCTGTGCAGTACCGCGTACAACACGCCTCCGCTCTTGCTGACGTCCGACATCAAGCTCTATCTGCCCCTGCGATCGCGCCTTTGGAGAGCCGAGAACGCATGGCAATGGCAAGAGCTCCGGCAATCCACGCCCACGGCAGAGATTACGGTTCATGAGGCCTTTTCAAGGCTGTTTGGCCGTACCCAGCAGGGTCTGCCTACACACCTGTCGTCTCTCGGCAATTACGTGTTGATCCATGCCCTCCTTCAGCACATTTATCTGCTGAAACAAACATCCTTTGCGGCGGGATCCCCCTACGAAGTCAACAGATCCCTCAAACCCGACGACGTGGAGGAAGTCACACAGGCACTGCGAGTCTGGCAAACAAGTTTCGAGCACCGGCATCAGCTGCGCCAGGCTGAGACGGGCCAGTTTGGGTCAGGCCCTGATTCTATGGGCGGCTCTCTGGCGTACAACTCGTCTGCACTGCTGCGATTGGCCTACATCCGGCTGTACACGGATATGTCTGCGAGCCGATCGCTGGAGAGCAGAGATGCGGCACTCGTCGCATCGGCTCTCAGCACCTCGCCGCTGTTGCCCCGCAGTCCGCGACTTCACCGGGCGGTCTTCCAGGCAGTGCATGCACTGTCGATGCTGGTCAAGGCAGGCGTCAACTACGTGGCCAGAACGAAATCGGCCGAGTGGAGCATTCAGCATTCACGTGAGCATCAGCCAACGACTGCCGGGATCACGCTGACAATCTTTTTCTAGTGTGCAATTTCGAATGCGCCATTCTGTTGGCCAAATGGTTGTTGACGCTTGCGGCGATTCATCCTTCGGAACCCCCCGCATCCCCAGAAGAGAAGAACCTCCTCGAGACCATCCGGCGCATGTTGGACGAAACGGAGTTTGCCGTGCCCATCGATCCGTCCCTCGGCGGTGGCGGCCAGGGCGGCCCTGGACAGATGGACCTGGGCACAAACGACAGCTCAAAGATGCGGCAGCTGGCGGCGGCGGTTGTTCGGCTTTGGGCGGAGACCTTCAAGGGGACGCACATTTTTGATATGGTCAAGGTCATGGGTGCGAGCATGGAGGGGTATGCCGATCTGGTGGAGAAGCCGAGGGACACCACATCGCCGCAGAACATGAGGATCAGTGCGGATACCTCGATGACAACGTAGATGATGTATCAAGATGACATTGAGGACCATTATGAGACTCGTGCTCGCATCTTTCGTTAACTGCAAGTGGAAAGCATGTGACTGTGGAGAAGAAAGCTTACCCCGGATTATTCAACAACCCTAACCCCGAACCGAAGGTGGAGAAACTACCTCGGCACGCATTTGACATCAACGTCAGCCGCGACGCTCGCTTCAGGTCCCTGATCTGTTCATTCCATTCCTTCTTTTCTCTCACCGCACATCAAGCAATCGTTCTTCCACAGCCCGGGAGAATCACAAAGCCCGCACACCATCATGCCTTTCAACACAGAACTCACACGCCGCTTAGGCATCCGCGGTATGCCCAATCTCCCCTTCCTCTCCTGCTTCTTCGCCCTCTAACCCATCCTTCAGTCCCCGTCGTGCAAGGCGGCATGATGCACGTCGGCACTGCCGAGCTCGCCTCGTCCGTCTCCAACGCTGGCGGTCTCGGCATCATCACCGCCCTCATCTTCCCCACGCCCGACGCTCTCCGCGCCGAGATCCAGCGCTGCCGCACCCTCACCACGCGCCCCTTTGCCGTCAACATTACGCTTCTCCCCGCGATGGTGCCCCCAGACTACCCCGCGTACGCGCGTGCCGTGATCGACGAGGGCGTCAAGATTGTGGAGACAGCGGGCAACTCCCCCGGTCCCGTCATCAAGCTCCTCAAGGAGGCCGGCGTCATCGTGCTGCACAAGTGCACGAGCATCCGGCACGCGCAGAGCGCCGTCAAGCTCGGCGTTGATTTCCTCTCCATCGACGGGTTCGAATGCGCGGGCCACGTCGGCGAGAGCGACATTACCAACTTTATCCTGCTCTCCCGCGCACGGCAGACGCTCAAGACGCCGTTCATCGCGAGCGGCGGGTTCGCGGACGGGCAGGGCATGGCCGCGGCGCTGGCCCTGGGCGCGTGCGGCGTGAACATGGGCACGCGGTTCATGTGCACCGTCGAGGCGCCCATCCACCTCAAGATCAAGGAGGAGATTGTGCGAGCGCAGGAGACGGACACGACGCTGCTGCTGCGCAGGTGGAGGAACACGACGAGGCTGTACAAGAACAAGGTGGCCCTCGAGGCTCTCGAGGTGGAGCGGACGTCGGAGAAGGGCGAGTTTGGGGAGGTGCAGCACCTGGTGAGCGGCAAGAGGGGCAAGGAGGTGTTTGTGAATGGAGACCCAGAGTTTGGAGTAAGTCCCCCCCCCCCTCTTTTGGTTGTGTTTTAAAGAAGTGGAAAATTAACAGAGTGGCAGGTCTGGACAACCGGTCAGGTGATTGGGTTGATTCATGACATTCCGACATGCGAGGTGTTGGTCAAGAGGATCGAGAAGGAGGCAGAGGAGACATTGAGGGAGAGACTGTCCTTGATCGTGCCAGAATCGAAGCTTTGATCGGTGGAAATGGAGAAGTCCATTGTTTGGATGCATCATGGTTGTGCAAGAGAGCTTTGACGATGAATGATTGCGTTTTGACTAGATGATCGCAAGCGGAAGAACTAAGGTGAGCAACATGGAATCATAGACCATAGTTTGCATATACGAGCCTCTTTCTTAATCTTTCTTCTCGAGTCTGGAAGCGCGAGAAACAAGTAGCATCGAACAAGAATGCAGTGATTCGACAGAACGTGGACATGTTGTCTGAACCAGTAAAGACACACTGAAAGCTTCACTACAGAGTGGTGTTCCTCAGCTCGGACGCATGCTTGTAAGCTGCAACTTACGAAACTGACAATATAAAACACAAGCGCATTCAAGTTGATAATCCAAAAAGTCCGCATCACCCACCATCGGAACCTCCGCCGTGCTCGAAGTCACGGGCTCGCATTTCCAGGGATGCAAAGCAACATTATGGTCAGACCAATCTCGATCCGTGACGGCGCAACGACGTAGAAACTGCGGCGGCGATGGTCCGCATAATATGGTCAAGCGAGACTTGATGAGATGGTGAACGGAGTGCATAACCAGTCGCAAATTGACTGATGGTCCCGGAGCAGCATCCTCCGCTGAAGCCCAGTGGTCTGTATATAGTGCTTGCGTCGCATTGGGTTGCCATCCATTGCCTTAAACCAACAAGATCATCATCGCAGGCCCGAAAAAGTCGGTAAGCACCATTTGTTTTGTGCTTGGTTATCCTGCCTGCCTTGATTGCTGACGGCTGCTTGTGATGGCTCCGTGACGAAGACACAACTATAAAAGCGGACTCACGACCATGATGGCTTAGCTTTTGATGCTCGATACTCAACTGAGATCATAACGCACATAAGCTGAACCGACCACCATGATGTATCAAGCTCTTCTCGGCGCTGTCGTTTTCCTCGCAGCCCAAGTAGCTGCGCATGGCGCCGTGACGAGCTATATCATTGCAGGCAAAAACTACCCCGGGTACGAAATCCCCATCTTCACATCCTGATCACTCGTTCTGCGAGCTTCAAAAGCCTAATCTCTTGTCGCAGGTACCAGGGTTTCTCCCCCTCCAACACCCCGAACGTGATCCAGCGCCAGTGGCCAGACTACAACCCCATCCTCACCTGCTCAACCTCCAAGCTTCGCTGCAACGGCGGTACCTCTGCCACTCTCTCTGCCACCGCGAACCCTGGCGACGAGATCACGGCCGTCTGGCAGCAGTGGACGCACAACCAGGGCCCCGTGATCGTCTGGCTGTACAAGTGCCCCGGCAACTTCAACTCGTGCAGCGGTGACGGAGCGGGATGGTTCAAGATCGACGAGGGCGGCTTCCACGGCGACGGCAAATCCGTCTTTCTCGACACCGAGACCCCGTCCGGCTGGGATATTGCCAAGCTCAACGGCGGCGGCAAGTGGACGAGCAAAATCCCCCAGGGCCTCGCGCCCGGCAATTACCTCGTCCGCCACGAGCTGATCGCCCTGCACCAGGCCAATAACCCGCAGTTCTACCCCGAGTGCGCCCAGATTGCCATCGGAGGCAGCGGGACGGCGCAGCCGGGGTCCCAGTACAAGGCTGCCATCCCTGGCTACTGCTCGGACAGCGACTCCAACATCAGGGTGAGCTTCTTGTCCTAAGAGATACGTGCCTTGCAGCAGAATACACTGACATTTCACAGCTTCCCATCAACGATCACTCCATTCCTCAGACCTACAAGGTTCCTGGACCTCCTGTTTGGACCGGCTCTTCGAAAAAGGCCAGGGGCTTTTCAGCCTAGGTGCCGCTTTGATTTTCAGAGGGAACCTGCAGTTAACCTACCGCAAGACTTTGAAAGGACTATCAATTTTAGTTGCGATGGACTCGGGGAATGGGCGTCTGCATGCTCTCATCCTCAAAGGTCGATCTATATAATAAGACTGTTTATGTTGCAGGAATACTCCCCTGTGAATGGCAAAGATTGGTCTTAACATTATTGTACGGTCATTAATTGCTGGCGACGAGCGAGCTTTGATACTACTGTTGCCGGTCTATCGTATCGCGTGGCCTTTAGTCGACGTGATTCTTGGCATTGTGCTTCCCACCCACGGCTCCATTCTGCACATGCCGTAAAAGTTTACCATCCTTCATCTCCTCGACACTCATATCGCTGTGAACGAGATACTCGTTCCCTCGCCAGTTCACTGTCCGCCCGAGCAGGACGGCCCGGGTCCATATCGGCATCGCGAGTACTTCGCGACCAATCCATGCGGTCAGCCATACAAAAAACGATCGACGTGGAGGTCCCCCTTGATGAGCTGTCCCACGCGCAAAACTCGGAGTGTTTTCGTCAACCTCGATCGCATAGCCTGAGTGGAGGCGAGTGGACGTGATGCGATCAGCCAGCATCCAGATGGTGACCAGAACGGACCACGCCTGAGTCATCGCCTTCCATGTCTGAGGGATGCCAATGTGGATGTGAAACCACGGGATGGTCGTCATTGCGAAAGCGAAATACGCGCAGCAGAGCAGCGATTCAACGCCGGGTTCGACGAGGGTGGCCGCGAGGACTGTCCACTTTCGCGCGCGAAGCCATCGAATACGCCGGGCAGCAAAGGCAGACACTGACATGTCAGACAAGGGCTGGACGGGAATGTCGCCCCAGACCGTGCCGTGGTTCTTGTGGCCAGCAAAGGGCGTCCGCCACAGGATATCTCCAATGAGGTGGTCTTCGCAGATGTTGTAGGAGAAGAGATCGACGCCGTTTGGCTTCTTCTGGTCTCGAGGTAGCAGCGAATTCTGTGCCGGGTCTGTCGCTTGATCGAGGTGTGCCTTGCGGAACATGTTGCTCTTTCCAACGACACATGGAGCGACACCGACAGCATTAATGGCGCCGTAAAACTTGGCATGCGTGGTGGCCATGAACATCTCGTCGAGGCGCCCGCCACGTTTCCCACCGGGCTTTGTAATGTCCACGGCAATAGGCAAGTGGTGCACAAACTTGTAGGGCACGTTGCTCCCTTCACCATGTTTGAATCCCATGAGCTTATCGACCATGCGGCCCAGGACGCCTGGGCCGACCCAGACGTTGCAGTCGATCATCCAGATGAGGCTGCCACTGGCTTCACGGTACGCCCGGCTGATGTTGCGCACTTTGGCATTGGGCCCGATATCGGTTGGCTTGCCTTTGCCCAGACGCTCGTCGTCCGTCTCGACCATCACCTTGGCGTCGATGTGGGGAAAGTCGGCCACGAGCTTCTCGAGGATCGGGTACGACGGGTCATCTCGACTGTCGACACAAAGCCGTAGGGAAAATCGACTGCGTGGGTAGTCTTGACGGAACGTGGAGGCGAGACAGTCGTACAGCTCGGCTTCGAGGCCCTTGACGGGACGGATGATGGTTACGCTGGGGGCATTGTCGCCCTGGCCAGCAGAAACAGAAGCCTTTGGACGCGATGAAAAGTACTTGAATCTGCAGTAACGTCAGCCGGTATACGATAAAGAGATCGGCGAGCTTCACGTACATGGCCGTAATGCCAATGCTCTCGACGGTGAAAATGAATGAGCTCCAGATCAAGCAGACCCAGGCCGCGCCCTGGACAGCAACAGACATTTTGCTTTACACAAGGAAACAGTCTTGCAACCTCTTGACCAGCTTCTACAGGCAGCTCATGTTTGAACGTGGGACTCGAAATGCAAGAAACGCCAATGAACGACAACGGGACTGGACAGGTTCTCAGGGGAGCGTGTGCGGTATTTCGTCGTTGGAAAACAGGCGTGTCACGATAGGCCGTGGAAGTGGATCGTGTGGTGGCCCAGCCACGTCTCTGACTCTGACTTTATGGGGATCAAGAAATCGATCGTGATGAAAACACGCATGACCAGCATGGCTTTGATTTAAAAGCAACAGCCAGACCGTCTGCCTGAGCATCGGGTCTGTGGGAGTTGACTAGATCCTGGTTGAGGTCAACGCTTCCGCTTGGACACCTGCTGATGGATGTTGACGCCTGGCTCACCAGGCATTCACATATGGTCCCGGGTAGCTGACTTTGGTGGTGGGTCCACCCACCATCTCCAGCTACAAGAAAAAACCGACCTCCCACCTCCAAAGCTTTGCTCTTCCTCCATCATCATCCAGATCCAAATTGAGCTCATCGTCTCAGTTGACTGCGAACCAAGCGGTCCAGTCAGTACAGCTCCGATTCCCTCTACTGCTTGCGATTGATTCTTTGCGAGCCCGGGACCCTCGGAGACACCGTTCAATTGGTAAGTTTCGGTACTTTCTTCTCATCGTCCATCCCAGAGCAGCACAGGCTGCCTCGCCTTTATGATGACAACTATACAATCTGTGCATAGAGGAACATCGTTCATTCGATCCTCGATGACCGCCCGAATTATAGACTACAACGGTATCTGATCATGGCGCATACCTTCTACCTTGATACATTCGTTTTCTCTGGGAGCCATGCTAACCAGCAAGTTCAGGGCAAAATGTGATTGACAAGCTCTGGCCGAGATGAATCAAAGTCTGGCTATGGACCCTTCTCGTCCGTCCTCGAGCCCGCCCAACGGGACTCACAATGGAAAGGCAAACCCGAACCAGAAGCGTGGCACGCCTCTGAACCAGATCTACACCCTTCCGGCGCCTATTAAAACATTCCCTCTGCCGACCTTTTACCCCAACAACCCCATATCCATCTTCCATCTCGCCTATGCATGGCTGAGCCAGAAGTTTCGCCCGCCTCCTAATGAGCCCTCTATCATACATCATGGCGTTTGGTCAGAAACGACAACGTCTGTACATGTGACGGATGAAAAGTCTGTGAGAGCGCTTTGGGAGCAAGGCTTCTACGGCAAAGGCAATCTGAGCCGAAGCGAGCCCAACTGGCTCAAGCGCGAGCAGGTCCGTCGTGGTCTGGAAAAGGCCCACGTCAGTGAGCTCAACACCATACAGAGACGTGAGGAACGTGCGCGAGCAAAATGGGAGCGTGCGAGACTCGAGCAGGAAGCCATCCGCCAGACCAGGCTGGAAGAAGCCGAACGTAAAGCGGCACATCTCGCTTTCGAGATCCTACCAGAAGAGCCTGAAGCAGAGCTCGTTCGGGTGGCGCTGGCACCAGTCGGGCCCCTTGAACTGCTGGCTCTGCCAAATTCTGCCCAGGATGTTCGCACCCCGTCACTGGACGCGGTTGAGAGTGACAACGAACCTCCATGCACGACGTCGGTGCCCCCGATCGGACCACTAGAGCTTCTAGCGCTGCCCAACTCTGCTCGTGATCTCGCCGCCTTGCCATCCATTCGTAGCAAAGACAATGTTGCCGACGCCCTGGCGGCCGTTCCTCCCAGCGAAAAGGAGCAGCTCGCTGCACAAGGTGTCGACATCGATGCTGTTCTGGGGCCAGCCGTGTCCAAGCACGGCCTGATCGAATCCAGTCTTGATGATAGAGAAGGCATGTCAACCGGGTTGGCGCCACCGCCAGACTTGGCCGTGTACAAAGCACAAGAAGATGAAGGCGTCCGTTTCTCTGCAGAGACCAAATCAACTCGTGGCGAGGCCGATAGTACGGACAAGGGCGCGGCCGACATTATCAACAAGGAGCACCTTCAACTCACGCCGGAAGAAGCCTTCTTTTTGTCGTTTGGTCTCGGCGTCCTCAACATTACGGACGCATCTTCTGGCGCTCCTCTCACAACGCCGGATCTTTTTCGTCTTTTCCGACAATTTTCCTACTTTCCTCCGCGGTCCGGCCCCGATGATCCCGACCTCCAGCCGGACGACAGCTTTCTCGTCCACTACGCCGTGTACCACCACTTTAGATCTCTGGGATGGGTCCCACGACCCGGCATCAAATTTGGCGTGGACTGGATGCTGTACACAAGAGGGCCGGTCTTTGACCACGCAGAGTTTGGTATCGTCGTGATACCTTCCTACTCACACCCTGGCTGGAAGAGATGGGGTAAAAGGAATGAGAGGAAGACTTGGGCGTGGTTTCACAGTGTGTTGCGTGTGCTGTCGCATGTCATGAAGAGTGTAGTCTTGGTGTACGTGGATGTGCCTCCACCAGATGTGTTTGAGGGGGAGCTGGAGGAGGGTTTTGCCGAGGTTCTGGGGCAGTACAAGATTCGCGAAGTGATGATCAAGCGATGGTCTAGTAACCGGAATAGAGGATAGCAGACGTGACAGAATATGATACCCATCTTTTGGCGATTTATTGTCATTCTCCGATTTGTCTATTTGTGGCGTCATAATCGCGTCCCGATTATGCCGAGGTTCATACGGGTACGGAGCTTTGAACCGCTCGACGCAAGTCGGGTTTGAACATCTTTAATCTGTTCACATCAACTTGACATTTGTACACTCTAGTCTTTACAAATTATGCAATCAGCTTTGACAAGGACACGCGCCACGCGGCGCATTGTTGCCAGCGTCGGCAAACTCGCGCCAAGCTCACCCCTCACAGAACGCACACTCGCGACGACCTCAAGACTACGCAACACTGACCAAAGCCCCCTACGCTTCTCAGACTATGCCAAAAAGGCATCACCGAATGCAAAGTCGTCTAGTGTCGTGGAGGATCTCGCCGCCAAAAAGACCTTGGAGGCGTCAGCGGCACCGACACCAAACGGCAAAGCTCACTTTGTCCAGCGCAAGGGTGGTCAAGCCCTCACCTACGTGCCCAAGGGAGCCTCTGCGGGCATTGAGCTTCAGAAGCTTGATCGGCTGATCAAGGTCAAGGATCTTGCCAGTGGCGTGAGAAAGTCGTTATACGCGCACAATCTTCGTGATGCGTGCACGTGTTCTCGCTGCCGAGATCCCTCCTCTGGTCAAAAGAACTTTTCGCAAGCCGATGTTCCGGCTGACGATATTGGGATTGAGCTGATGGAGGGGACAAAGGAGGGCCTGTGCATCGCCTTCTCCAATGACATGCAAAAGGAGGCATGGAAAGGGCTGGAGCCTCATCGGATGCTGATCTCCTGGGAGACTCTGCAGCGCTTGATGAAGGGCGAGGGGGGATTTGAGGCCGGCACAATCCCCGTCCGAGACCGTCTCGTCAGCAAGACGGGCATTGTCTCCTGGGACCGAGACACCATCTCCTCGTCCGTACGCTCTATTGACTTTAACGAGTTTATCCAAGGCGGCGAGGCCATGTGGGACGCCATCACAGACCTCTCGCGCTACGGTCTCGTGTTTCTCAGAAACGTCCCCAACAAGGAGGACTCCATCGAGCGCATCACGACCACCATCGCGCCCATCAAGGAGACCTTTTACGGCCGCACCTTTGACGTTCGCGCAAAGCCCAATGCCGAGAACGTGGCATACACGAGCGACTCGCTGTGTCTGCACCAGGACCTGCTCTACCTCGAGTCGCCACCCCATATCCAGATTCTGCACTGCCTCGAGAATTCGTGCGCGGGCGGCGAATCCCTCTTTGCGGACGGTGACCGCGTCGGTCGCGCTCTCCTGGCTGCTGCTGCCAAGAGCGACGAGTCTGGAGTGTCCATTAACGGGCTCAAGACGAGGATCCCCTACCGCTACGACAAGAACGGGTATTTCTACGCGCAGAAACGCCCTTTCATCGAGACAGGCGACAAGGGCGCGACGTTTGAGTCCATGTGGTGGAGCCCTCCCTTCGCCGCGGCGCAGCCGACCACAGAGTTCAACCTCGAGCCGCTGTTCCGCGCCGTCAAGGCCGCACAAGAGCTGCTGCACAGGGAGAGCAACATGTACGAACGCAAGATGGAACCCGGAGAGTGCGTGCTCTTTGACAACAGGAGGGTCATGCACGGCAGGCGAGCGTTTGACGCCAAGGGCGGCGGCAGCAGGTGGCTGCGCGGCGCATATATTTCTTCCGAGGATTTTTTCAGCAAGGCGGCGTACATTCCTGACGGGCACGCCGAGGCGACCAAGGGGAACGCGGCGCAGTCGAGGGCGGAGGCCGATAAGGAGGTTGGGGCTTCGCAGCTGACGAGGGACGTGTGGACGCTGTTGACGCAGAGGTCAAAGTCGGCGTCGAGTTGGAAGGGCAAGGAGAAGTTGTTGACGGCAAAGCATGGAGACGCGGATACAGAGACGGTATACTTGGATTAGAGTGATGTTAACGTGCTAGACTATGAGATGCCAGATAGACAACATGATCAAATGGTGGTTTCGTGAATCTAACGCAATAGACATTACTTTTCCCATTTCTTCGCCTGTACCCCCTCCGGCGGCTTTGTCTCCACGACACCGTCCTTTACCGAATTCCAATCTGTGCTGAGTGACGTGCCGTTGCTCTCCGTAAAGCTCTTCATCATCGCGCGCCTCTCCTCAGGCCCTGCTTTGGCGTAGATCTGCTTAAAGAACTCGTTCACCCCTGAACCTTCGAAATCGGGGTCGTCGGCTTCACTGCCAATCTTGTCCCAGTCCTTGGAGCCTTTGGCAGATGAGGTTGGGTAGGCCGGTGCCTTGAGTGGTGCGGTGGGTGCCGGTGTTCTATGGTATGTTAGTCGCGGACAAGGAAGGTCGCAAAAAGAGATAAGACTTACGATATCTTGGTACTGGCCGTGGCGCGAGCCTCGGGGGATAGGCTGCTCTCGCTCCTCAACTGGGGCCATTTGCCGGGCTGCTTCTTCCTGAGGGTCAGTTCGACCTTGCTGGGTGTGACCGTGTGCTTGGAGGTCTCCGTATCGATCTCGCCCCAGAGATCCAGCTGGAAGGGCTTGGTCTCGCCGTTTGGGTAAATGACCCCATCGAGCGCCACGGAACGCGGGAGAAAGTCGACTTTGAGGCCGTCCTTGTTGTTGCCCTTGGAGAAGATGGTCACCGACATGGTCGAGTCGCTCTGAAAGTCCTCGAGCCGCAACGGCGCATCGCTGGCGGCTTTCGGGGTCGCAACTGGCGGCTTGGTCTCCTTGGTCTCATCGGCGCTGATTGCAGCGTCCTTTTTCTCCTCTGGCTTCTTCTCTGCCGCCCAGTCATCTGTCAGTTTCTTGCCCTTGGACTGCCAAACATCACCGACTTTGCGCGCCGGGTCGTCCTCTGGCAGCTTCCCCATCGCCGACAGAATCTGCATCCTCATGAACCCGACTTTTCTCTTCTCCTGGTCAATTTTTTTCGGTGCCTCCATCGCCTTGCCGATCCCCGCATCTGCGCCCTCTCTCTTTTCCTTCTCCTCCCCCCTCTTCACCTCCTCCAGGCTCGCCTTCCAAAATCCCTTGTCATCCACCATCGCTTTTGCCGGGTCCTCCTTTTCGACGGCGGGCGCTCCATCCAGTAGCCTCAGTGTGTAAAGGCAGCACGCGTCGGCGTTGGCATACTCCTTGAGTCGGTAGTAGGCCACCGCGCGACGATAGTGTGACTCGGTCATCAGATCGCGCTTGTTGCGCTCATACGCAAAGTGCCATGCGCGATCCGCGTCTACCAGAGCTTCTCGAAAGCGAGAAGCACCAATCAGGGCCTTGGAGCGCGAGAGCAGCCAGAGCGGGTTGGAGGAGTGCTGGAGGGCGGCGCTCAGCTTGGTGATGGCCTCGTCCCAGTTGCGGGAGTCAACGGCGGCCATGCCTTGCGTGGCGAGCGTGACGTACGACATTTTGTGGTGATAGTCTGAATGTGACAGACTTTGAATATGCAATGGATGATGTTGGTTGATGCAAAAGCCACGGATGTGAGGTTCACGTTGGTCTGTGGCACCTTCGAGAATCAGGTGTGGAGCCTCACGTTTGGACTGCATCTATGACATTCGAACATATCACCACGCATACACCCGCAAACACTGTAATTTCATCGCATTCATAATTCGTACTATATCTATAGCTCAATTCTTTCATCAGGGTAGCGATGCGCAAACATCCCCAGAGCCTCCATTGGAAAGATAAACTTGTAGTTGGGGTATGAGATCATGCAGGATTTGTTAAACACACCCTCGATCGCTTCCTGGAGCCATTCGCCGTTTGCTTGCTGGCGGCTCATGATGAATCTGATGCCCTTTTTGATAGCTTCGGTATCGGGACACTTGGCGTGCATAAGACCAATAAGGGCCCACGCCGTCATCACAACCTGGGAGCCATCGGGGTGCTCGTGCCATTCAGAGGTTTCGCATGCCTGTATGTGTTAGCTTTGCTTGTCGGAGTTGAGAAAAGATAACATACCCGATAACTTTCAGACCAGCCGCCATCCTCGCGCTGCTTGGACAGCATGTAGACACAAGCCCTCTTGGACGAGTCGTCCGTCTCATAGGTCCCGCCCACGCTCGCCAAACTTTCGAGCGCAAACATGTTGGCGTACGTGAAGCAGATACCCCAGCTGCCATACCATCCAGCCTTGTTGAATGGTGGCTGGAGGTGCAGCGAACTGCCGCGGATCCAGTTGGTCGCACGGTATATGAAGCGCTCAATATCGGCAGCACGGTACTCGGGCCAGTACTTGCGGAATAAGCTAAACGCGGTGACGCAAGACGTGGTGCACTCGGGATAGTCGTATTCCACCATAATGCGCCCAAAGACCTCGGCGGCGTTGAGCATCTCCATCCATTCTCCCGCCCTTCGGTTCTCATACGATGAGCAGGCGCCCGTGTCATTTTGGTAGAGCAGCAGTGTATCGACGGCGTCAAAGATACGCTGCTCCGAGACAAGCTCTGGGAAACCTTCCGTCTTTTGCAGCATGATGACGGCCTTTAAGGCCTCAGATGTGCAGTCACTGACAGCGTACCCCTGGTCTTTGTTGCTGAATGGCCACCCGCCCTTTCTCGTCTGACGGTAACACTCTTTCTGCCTGGGCACGTTCTCGCGGATCTGCTGGTTGTCGAGGAACTGCAGTGCTTTCAACAGCATGGGACGCCATCTTGCGTCCTTTTGCAGGCCCGCTTCACACACACTAGCAACGAGAAACGACGTGTCCCAGCACTGTACGCCGTTGGTGCCGTTGACAAACATGCCTTCGCCCTTTACCCAGATGCCCTCCTCCAGCCTTTCGAGATGCCTGCGAACCGAGTACGCGTCGGGTCCGTCGCGAATGTAGCAGGCAACAGTGTTCATCGGTGCGTTCACGGTGGCCAAATCTGCGTAGTCGGTGTTTGCGTCTTCCATGTCAATCAGCTCGCTGGTCCACTCCTCTGCTCGCTTCTTGAGAAAGTTGGGTCGGAGGTAGGGGTTCCAGATATTGACTAGCCCCCAGTTGACGGTGTTGAGCAGCCAGGTCTTGGGGTGGTAGTTGTCCATGTCGGAAATATCGTTTCGATGCTTTGACCACTTGATCTCATCGTATGGTTGGACAAACAGCTCCTGCTTGAGCTCCCGGATGACGTCGGTTTCTTCGCAGGACCACCGCTTCGAGTAGATGTAGCTCATGGGCAAGAAGCACTGGCGAATATGGATCCACCACCTCCAAGGCGCAAACGGTACCCAGTCGGGAAGCAGCCACAGCTCTGGCGGTGCCGGGTTGACCACGTCCCACGATACGATGCCAAGCACGGCGAGCCAGAATTTGGCCCAGTGAGGACCCTTGAGGGCACCCCCGAGCTTGTGAAGCGCTCCGCGGGCTTTCACCATCATCGGATCCTCCGCCTCCACGCCCATGAGCCGTAAAGCTGTATAGTTCATGGCAGTCCCAAAGACCGACGACTCGCCTTCAATGTGAAGTCCCCATCCGCCATCCTTGCCGGCGCGGGCGGCGAGATAGTTTTTCATCTCGACGGCGTACTCTCGGGGGATTGGGGTACGCGTGACGTACCAAGCACACACATAGCCAGGGAGCAGGAACATGGGGCCTCCATACTCGCATCCCCAGTGACCAGAAGGCAATTGGAGCTTTTCGAAAAACTCGAGCGCGTTCTTGGCGCTGTCGACTGGCGTCTCTGGCTTTGGCAGCGCAGGCAAGTCCTGGCAGGTCGTCAGTGCTCTGGGTCTGTCTACGGGTCTGCTCCAAGACTCACCAACGGCAGGTTCATGTAATATTTGTCTGCCAACGTTTGAGGCCATGCTTTCGCGGCCGCATCAGTCGCCATGTAATGCCATGTGTGTCGACTCTCATCGTCCCTCATCCGCCATCGCGTCGGGTCTGTCTTCCCCTCGACCTTGGGCCGCTTGGGGAAGGGGTGCTTGTCGATCGTGGCATTGTCAGAATCGTTGGCGCGCTTCCGTGAGCGCGTCGTGGGACCTGTCCTCTCTGAGCTGGCCATGATTATGGTCAGATGAATTGGGGTGCGAAAATGTGACAATCTAAGGACCTCCCCTCTGTTGTGAACAAAGTGCAATCATCACCTCTACTACTATCACGTGTCTTTCGCCTGCTTGCAGGTATCCGGATACGAGGAGTGGATCAGGGCGTCAGGGGTGGCATTCCAGCCAATGGAAGCCTTAGAAAGGCACTGAACCCGAGCGGCCGGCCGTCTTTAGTGCCCGTTCAGTCAAGTCCTGGATGCTGCCATCACTGTCACCACCAACAGTCGCGTTTCCTGGTCTGAACGACGTCGAAAGCAGTCACGTGATCATGACCAACATGCTCTGGCTTGGACGACACTGCAGAACAAGTGGTCCTGCACGCGAAACATGTCTGCAGTAGGCCTCTTTGAACGGCGTGAGCATCATGGCAAACACCGATGACCCCGCGGGCAGGGTACCATCTCTCGGCCACTCTTCTTCAGGTCTCGTGGTGACCAAGATTGAGTCTCTTTTGGAAGAGGTGCTCAGGCACCTTTTGCAGAACAACTCTGCCGGCTTGCCTTTAGCCGTCAAGAGACGAAACACAATCAGTGTAGAGCGAGTGACTTTCCCGGGGAAAAGCTGCCGCGAGGCCAAAAAGTTCAGTAAGCCATCCCACCGTTGCAGAGAAAGTACAAGTCTGAGTCTTGATAACCAGCTCGTCTCGTCCTCATCTTGCAGCTGTCTCACGATGCGCTGGTTTCTGGCATTGTGCTCACCAAGCGGTGCGTGACATTCCAAGACAGGACAAACCGACCTGCTCATGCATATGCAGAAACATCTTCTATCAGCACCGCCAGTTGTTCGATTCACAGTCTCAAGTCGACGAGTTGGTCGATGCTGTGGCCTGGACCCTGAACGTCTCTCGCGACGAGCTCAACATTGTACGACAGAAACCCCGAGTTGCAACGTCCACGTGCTAACGTTTCCAGGTGGCAACGTCGAAAGGCCTGGTCTGCGGTGCTGCAACCGCCAGCCTCGACGGCGGTGCCTTTCTTGACCTGTCTGTTGGCGAAAGCGTAACACCTGCCTCCGTCTTATTCGTCGACGCGTACTCATATCATGCAGGGCTCAGCCATTCCAATTTGCAACACGATTCAACATCTCGATCTCACCAAAGTCAAGTGGATGCTCATCGTCGAGAAAGATGTCAGTCTCCCACGTGTCCAGCTTGGATAGCACTGACATGGTGCTAGGCCGTCTTTCGTACGCTCGTCTCGCATCGTTATTGGCAATACTCCAAGCAAGGTCCCGGTCTGTTGGTAACAGTGAGCATCACACTACTTGACCTGGCTGCAAGATCACTGACAAAGCAGGCCAAAGGTTACCCGGACCTCAACACCCGCGAGTTTTTAAGGGTAGCACACTCCATCTCGCCACATCTTCCCATGTTCGTCTTGGCGGATTGCGATACGGACGGTCTCAACATTGTGAGATGCTATCGTTACGAGCTCGATACTGCCTCTGGCAATACAAAGATCAATCATGCGATTCGATGGCTCGGTATCAAAACGCCACATCTACTCGCGCTGGCCTCTGACAGGCTTGACCTGATAGGCGCAAATCAGGACATCACGGCCCAAGTTTCCATGACTTCGACCGCCTGTCGGGAGCCAATCACTCACTTGACCGACCGCGATCGGAAGGTGGCTATCAAGGTTCTTGACACGCTCGATGCAGAGAGTCAAGATGATGTCGAAGCTTCTGGACTGAAGAGAGAGCTTCAGTCGCTCCTCATGCTGGGCGTAAAGTGCGAGATGCAGTGGTTGGATGATTCAGGTGATATATCGGCTTGGCTCGACCGCGAGCTCGAACTTGCTATGCAATGAGCGACGGCCGGGTTTTTGCAATTGCTTCATTGCTTATTGGCGACTTTGCCTCGCAGAATGTTGTCACTGTATTGCGTGTTTCTGTTGTACTTTAATCATTTAGATTGTGCTGGTCCCTTCTGATTTCGTCTATCCTAATGAACATGGATATTGATTCTACTACCATTTTATGAACGCCCCTATACCCTCTACTCTATTCCACTCTACTCAAACTCATTGCGTTTGTCTAGTTGACTTTACAATGCTACCATTCTGGGTGCGTAGCTGCAATCCAGGGACCAAAACGATGATCCAGCGCTTCAGGGTAGGCGGTTCCCTTATTCACAGTGCAAGCTAGGCGCACTGTCCTCACGCACAGTCCCCTCACCAGCGTCACAAATTTCTACATCACCCCTCCAAGCAGCTTTAGATCGGAAGATTGCGACACAAATCCCACCTCACAAACCTCACATCATGGCGCCAAAACTCACAGAAGACGACATTGATGATGTCTTGTACTTTGCCCGCGCAAACGAAGTGTCGGATCTCACAGAGGCTCTGTCGAGTCTCGCTGAGCGTGAGAGCGTGACGCCTGCTGAGATCCTTGTCGCGGCGACGGATGCAGGAAAGTCGACGGCATTACACATGGCAACGGGCAACGGCCACTTGGGTATGTGAATTTCATGACTTTATGTTTCCTCGAAACGAGAATGCTGACAGAACAACAAGAAACCGTAAAGAAGATTGTCACATGCTTTGATGGACGGCCAAAAGAAGAAAAGCAAACCTTTCTCGATGCCACCAATGAGCACGGTAACACTGGTCTTCACTGGGCCGCGTTGGGAGGACACATGGAGGTTGTGAAGCTGCTGCTCGACCACGAGGCCTCCCCCGCGCTGGCAAACGAGCGCAACTACGTGCCACTGGACCTGGCCATGTTCAACAACCACAAGGAGGTTGTGCAGTATTTCCTGGCATTTGCCAACAAGCTGGAGACCAAGAACGAAGCAGAGGGGGGTCTGGAAGGGGCCATGGGGGGTGTCGAGCTGGAGGTGGAGGAGGTGGACGAGCCCAAGGAGGGTGAGAAGGCTGCATAGAGCAATGATACGACGATTAACGATATTCTGAAGTGAGCCCAGTACGCCAACTCTTTTGACCTGAAAACATGAAAGGGGATGGATGACAAATCTTGAACAGCTTGCACCAAGTAGAGGTCGGCATGAAACGATCAATATACTACCTAAATCTCATGCCTCTCTGAGCAACGGCCCCTTCTTCAAAGGAGGCGCATCCGTAAAGTCCAACTTTGGAGGCAGATCCCTCTGATTCCAGTACATTGTCGCATGGCGCAGCCAATGCGCGTAGGTCCCAGGCACATTGTCGGATCCCGGGTTCGCCCTCCACAGGGACCCCAGCGTGGGCCCCAGGACGCGCAAAATCAGTCCGTGAGCCAGCTTGAAGCCCCAGCTTTTCGTCAAGCAAGCCTCCACAATCTCGCGCGCCTGCTTTTGGTCGGCAGACTCGTCTTCGCCGTCCTTTGGCAGAGGTAGGGACATGAGCTCAAACTGCTTGGGTCCGTTCCACGCGGTCATGTTGTTGATGAGCTGGGATCCCACGCCAAAGTCTATGGCGTAGACGCGGTCGCGGCTGTAGGCGGGGCCGTCCCAGTGATCCTCCTCGTCGACGATGCTCATGGCCATTGTCAATGCTTGGCCCTGGATGATATAGTCGGTGAGCATCCGGCCGACCTCTTCCTTGGTATACGTTCTCCCGTTCTCGGTAAAAGTCGATGCCGCACCCGTCATCCACGGCACGCCCTTGAGGAGAGGGCTCTTGTGCATGCCTTCGGTGCTCGCCTTGCCGCCATCCTCGGCCCACAACGCGATGAAGAGCTTGTGAGCGCGCTCAAACAAGGCATTCCCGCGCGGCGCAGCGAGAAAGTAATTTGTCAGGCTCCGCACCGTAAGCGAGGCCATATTGTACGAGAGGACCTCGTAGGGGGTGTCCGGGCTGGCAATCTTCTCCTCCCACATCCGGTCCAGGTCGCCGATCTGCATCATCCCCACATCGGCGTACACGCCACCGTACCTCAGGAGGAGGGGCCACCGCACCAGGTCGGAGGTGTGTTGCGGGGCGTAGTCGCCCCCGATCGTGCCGTCGACGAACGCGCGGGGGAAGAGGGCCTCGTCGTGAATGTCGAGAAAATTGGCAATGTTGAGGGGTGACGAGGGGTCCCGGTTCATCACGCGGACGACCCAGCCCTTCTTAGAGAAGCGGCGGTGCCAGGCCCGGACGTTTCGCTGCGTGTAAGGGTGCATGTTTTGGAAGCCCGAGTGCCAGAAGAACCAGATGTTCTTGTTGCTGTCGCCCACTGGCTTTGGGTTGAGCAGGTCGTGATCGACCTCCTCGTCGGGACGGACATCAAGCAGATCGTCAGGTACTCGGTAGAGCCCTTCTGGGATGGTGTAAGGTTCGGCTATCATGGTTGTGTGTTTGTGATTAAGGGCTGCAATGTCTGTCATGCAAATTGAAGGAGTAGGCTTGTTGCTGATTCATGAGAACATACGATGATGGGTGACGCCTTTTATTCTTGAACAATCCTACTTGATATGACCCACATAGGACTCATGTAAATAGATTAACGCCGCAGGTCGTATCTGGGGCTCAGTATGAGGCAGTATGATTCATAATGGTGAATTCAGGGACCAGGGACCAGGGGTAGAATTCCACGTGGCTGGTGCCTCGTTGCTCCAGCCACAATCAGCGCCGCCAGAATCAGCACCGCCACACTCAGCCTGCCAACCACTTTACGCGTCACAAACGCGTCTTCTAGTCCCATCTTCCATCGAGGGTTTCCATCCAGATTTTGCCTGGTTCTTGACAAGATTCAATCAATTCGGATAATTGTAGCACGTGCGACATCAAATTACACAGACATACTCTGGAGCTCTTGCTTTCATGGCGCCCGTCATCGACGAGGAGCTTCGCCAGAAGCTGGCGGCCGTTCTCCCTCAGAACAAGTCCCTTCACATCCACCACCTATCCACACCACCAACACCCTGCGAAGCCCTCTACTCTGCGCCGCCCAACGAGCAGCCCGACAGAACTTTTCGTGAGAACCACTTTCTCACAGCCTCGATTGATACCGATGCCGGCTCGCGCGTGTGTGTACTCGGCGTGGAGGTGCTAATCTTCACGACCAAGTTTGCGACGACAATCTTTGTCTCCAAGGCCGACTCAACAGGGTACCTACATCTTCTCGACTTGCCAAAGGGGACGGCGAGTCCGATACGGGAGGTTTCGGTCGCGTTTATCGAGCATTTGGTAGAGAAGAGAAAGAGGAAGGGGGTACAGCTCGTCGTGAGCCTGTTTGCGCGCGCTCAGGACCAGTATCTGTTCCCGGGAAGTATCGAAAACAAGGGCAAACATGTTCTCAGCGATCGGAACTTGATCAAATGGTGGTGCCGGGTGCTGAACCCCCTTCTCGAGTCCACGCCGCCGGCAGGGAAAGCAAAGGGCTACCTTCTCATCCCAGGCCTGGACCATGCCGAGACGAGGTTCTTCATGCCCAGTGCTGGCGCTTCCGCCAACTGGTCACTCAACGCGCACCCGTTGCGAGAAATCTCACACTACAGCTGCGAGTTTGACTGGGTACCCGCGCGGTGCCTGATTCCCCATTTCCCCGACGACCCCAAGACCCGCTTCCAGCTCGAGCTCGATGAGGAAGCAGCAGGCACAAAGGAGATGAAAAAGCTCGGACGGTGGAAGAGCGTAAAGTCACTCGACCTTTTTTGGGAAATGATGGCGTGGCGCCAGGAATGTTCGAGCGGTCGGATGACGGGGTTTATATGGATCGTGTTTGACGAGGACGACCACCGGCCGGATAGTAGCACAACAACCGTGGCCCCAGAAGAGGCAAAGTCAACAGCGCCTCGCAGGCTCGTGCCTTTAACCAAAAAGGAGAGAGAGAAGCTCCTCGCCGCAAAATCCAGAAAGAAGGCTTCAAAGAAGAAAAAGTCCAAGGAACTCCGTGGCTTTATCATCCCACGCAAGCCACGCATCAAGACTACCGAGGAGCAGACCTCGCTCGAAAAGACGCCCGTCACCTCAGACTACTACTACTGGCCCCGCGCAGGTCGCGGCGAATGCCTGCTCTCGGAAAAAGACTACAACCGTACGGTCGAGCTTCTGCTCCATCTCGACTTTGCCAATGTGGACAAGGCTGCCAACAGCACCAGGCGTTGGCACAGCGAAGCTGGGCGAGGCGGCGAGTGGGGATGGAGCGTTGCGGGCACGAGGGCGGCGCAAGACGAAAAAGGCACAGGAACGGTGCGGGAGGCAAACAATCTGTCTGGGCTGGTGAAGAGGAAGAGAGGAGAGGAGGAGCAGGCAACATTGCCAAAGGTGAACGTGCTCGGCGCCGGGCTCATCAAACGGAAAGCGACGTAATGATCTTTCGCTTATGGGTTTCTGCTTTTTGGGGGACATATGTAGCGAGGCGCATGCTAGGAAGGAGTTCTCTCTATAGTCTAGTGACAAGAGAATCTGATCATTTCTTCAGGTACTGGATGTTCACTGGCGTGACGGCGCCCCTGCCCTCCAGGACCCCCTCCACGTTTTGCAGGCACAACTTCTCGAACCCCTGGTGCGTCTCGACGGTCCCTCCGGCATTGTGACAGCTCAGCATCGCTCTCCATCCTCCCTCCTCGGTCGCGAACCTCTTCAACCCCGGGTGCACGTTCGGTTCGGTCTCAAACACGTCCAACGCCACCGCGCTGAGCATTCCCGACTCCAATGCCGCGACAACAGCATTCTCATCCACCAGGCTGCCCCTTGCGACATTCACGAACCGCGAGCCGGGCTTGAACCCCTGAATCGTCGTCTCGTCGATCACTCTGCCCCCGCCCGGCACGCACAGGACGACAACATCGCTCGCCCCCAAAAGCTCCTGCAGTGTACTCCTCCTCTCCGCCTGGACGCCTTTCGCGGCGCTGGCGAGCTTGTCCTCAATGTCAAAGTACGCGATCCGCATGCCGAACCCATGGAAGCACCGCTGTGCAATCTCTTGCCCAATGTTGCCGAAACCAATGATTCCCAGCTGCTTGCCCCTCAGGTTGTAAGACATGGGCACGGCGTCCCGATGACAGGCCTGGAAACTCGAGGGTGCATGTGCGGCGGTGATGCACCACGGGAGGTGGCGGAACGTGGAGATGATCATGGCGACGGCAAAGTCCGCCACCGCTGAGGCGGCAGCCAGGCCAGCATTGCAGTAAATAATGCCTTTCGTGGGTGTCAGAGTATTCTAATAAATGTCGACTTGAGTGCTCACCTCTCTCGCCCAAAGCCTTCACGTTGACCGCGTCAAACCCCGCCCCCGCCCCCGCAAACACTTTAACCTCCTGCGGCAGGCTCGCAATCAGCTCTTCATCCCAGTTGCCCATCTCCCCACCAACACCCCAAGCTGGCTTCACGATCGCCTCGAAGCCACCCCATTTTCTCTTCCTCAACGCTTTGAGAAACTCTGGTCGTTGGCGCTCCTCTACAGGTGGCTGAACGACATCGTAGCGCTCCTCGAAGGCAGCGAAAAGAGCCTCGTCGTGAAAGTTGGGTCCACCGAGAAGAAGGACACGGTGACGAGGGGTATTGCGGAGGTTGAGGGGCGAAATATTGATGGCTGCGAGCTGCGTGGGTGACAGAGGCAGAGAGTGGTTCGCGTGAGGATGGTGGGCTGACGCGCCATGCACCGGCGACGTTGAGCGAGGGGTCGATGCCGGTACTGGGGTGTTGACCGGCTCAGCCATTGTGGTGTTTGTCTCGGGGAAGATGCAGCGCAAAAGCAAATTTTGGATAACACTTTACGGCTTGTGATCCTGGTGACGACAATATCCACGTCGATCTGATAAAGTCGGTGAAAGCTGGGCACTGAGCTAACCAAGCTGAAGGCGGTTGCCAGGGAATGGTGTGACAAGATAAGGTCGGACCTGCCAGTCCGCGCGTGGGTCCACAAGGCGGACTCACAGCAAGCATGTGAATACCAACTGTTTATATCTTATGGTAAGGCACGAGAATATCAGCCACAGGAGATGAGCTTTAGACATGGGAAGGAAGTACATTGAAGAGCCCAGTGAGCGTGAATCGTCGCACGTGATGAGCCTTTTAGGCAGGCTCCCACTTGATCCACTGCTTTGGAGGCAAGAGACGAAAGCAACAAGAATGATCCCGATCAAGCAGTGCTCCTTCTTCACGACAGACACAAAAGAGAAGGAAGGTACCACCGTCATGGCGTTAAGCAGATGGATGCGGACCCAGGCACGGTTACCGAATCCGGCTAGATCACTTTGCGCTGTTGGAGTGAGGGGAGCGGCATCGGTGGACCCCACCAATCTTTTTTTCGAATCCCGTTGACGAGAGTTGGTGACGGACGTTCAACATCACACAAAATCACTGCAAGAATCAAGATGGCGCAGAAGAAGTGTGAGAAGAATACATCCCGCATCTTTTTGTGTTCGCCTTGCTAACACAATCTCAGCCGTCTCGAAGCACTCTCGTGCCGCCCGCCGGGCCACAGCCGTCGACATTGACACCGACAAGTCCCTGAAAGAGGTCGTGCCCCCCAAACGCACCAAGGAGCGCCCCTCAGTCCTTGCCGCCCACCAGAGCGCCGGCGTCAGCAAGAAGCAGAGGCAGTCCCGCGGCACCAAGCTGTCCTCCAAGGCGCGCAAGCGCTACGAGAAGGGGCTGGAGATGGCCGAGGCCGTATCGGAGCGCACTGAAAAGAAAAAGGAGAAGAGCTTTGGCAAGGCCAGCAGGATCCAGGGTCGTGCCAAGGGGTGGGAGGATATTAACAAGGAGGCGCTGGCCGAGGGCGAGACCGCGGAGGACGACGAGGACGAGGTTGCGGGGGTTGCGAAGAAGGGAGGGGTCGCGGCCCTAGGCGATGAGGCGGGCGAGACCGATGACGAGATGGATGCTGAGGCTGAGGATAAGCCTGCGCCGGCTGTAGGTCCCGTCGCGAGCGAGAGGAAGCTCGACGACGACGATGATGAGATTCTATGAAGTTAACGACACCTGCTTTACATGGCGTTGGGGCGTTGGGTAGACTCGAAAAGCTATACACCAGACAAATTGGATTTCGACAAGAATCCCAACGACACTCCTTCGTTGTGATGTGAACATACACTAATTGACACCCTTTGGCGAAAAGAACAGCGTCATCCTCTGCCCGATATCCCCGTCAGCGGGCTTGTACTCCTTCCCCGACACGGCCTCTACCTCTGCTCGCAATCTCTTGACCAGTTCTCTGGCCGCGCTGTCCTCTATCGCCGCCTTTGACCTCTTCTTCTTCCCGACCACCACCTGCACCTTGTTACCCCCTTCCAAGAAGCGTTTCAGGTTCTTGAGCTTGACCTCGAGGTCGTGGTTCCCGATCACCCACGTCAGCTCCAGCTCCTTAATCTTGGGCTTCGCCTTGGCCCCTTCCTTCTTCCTCTCCTTCTTGCTCTCCTCCTCCTGAAACTCCGCCTTCTTGTCCACAATCTTGCAGATGGCGTACTCGGCTTTCGTGTTCTCCTTTTTGTTGGGCGGCACAAAGGGCTTGATCATCCGCAGGGACTCGTGCGCGTGAATCTTCTTCATCACCGTGGCAATGTTGAGCGGGCCCTCGAGCACGCCAGCCTCGAGCACCATGACCAGGGGATCCGTAATCTCGTGGTCTTTCGGGAGCCGCGAGCGGCCGGAGCGTTCGATGTCCTTCATCGTCTGGTACCGCGGATCGTAGCCCCGATCCTCCTTCCCCACCGCCTCGGAAGCCGACAGCGGCTCGTGACGGTTCTTGTTGGACGGGCGCATCAGCGTCGCGCGCTGGACGAGCGTCGGACACGGAGGGAGGCGAAAGGTCGCGGGACCAGGCGTGGTCGGCTTGACAAAGACCCTGTAGAGGGCCTGCCTGGTGGTGTTTGCGCATCTGAGAGAGTTCATCTCGTGCGAGCTGGCGCAATTGGGGGCTGAAAGTGACGTTTGTTAAAGGTAAAGACAAAGCTAGAACGCTCGCCTTCATGATGCACAGCGCGATCGTGGTGGAGCCATTACCTCATTCGGGACAACGGGACAACCTCAGGCCGACAGACCACCAGAAATGCCATGCACACACTCGAGCATCAGGTCACTAGACCATTCAGTCTCAGCTCATCCGCCTTTGTCAAAGTTCACAGTCGTCATGCCGTAGCAGCTCCAACATGGCGTTTCGAATACTCAATCGCATCCGGGGATCGTGGCACCGCCTGCCCTCCCTCCCTCGCCTCCCATCGCCGCTTCAGTCCCCCAAGATCATCGGCTCCATTCTCACTCTGCAGCTCGCCTCTCTCATATTCTACGTCCATCGCAACATTTTCATCATCGAGAAAGCAGGAGGGCCTTCCATGATCCCCACGCTCGAGGTCTTTGGCCAGTACGTCTTTGTCGACAAGACGTCTCACTCGGGCAAGAACATCGGCGTCGGTGATCTCGTCCTCTTTTGGATTCCAAACAATAGCGGGCAGCTGGGGATCAAACGTGTGATTGGGATGCCGGGCGACTACGTGGTGCTGGGGACGCCGGGCGAGAAGGGCGATGATAAGATGATACAGGTCTGTGCCTTTCCCTTACACTCTGCCAGAACGGGAGACTGAACGCTTTCACAGGTACCTAAAGGGCATTGTTACGTAGTAGGAGACAACCTGCCCGTGTCTCGCGATTCTCGACATTGGGGTCCCCTGCCGCTGGCGCTCGTCAGAGGAAAAGCAATGGCCACAGTCTTTCCCCTCGAGGAGAGGCGGTGGCTGTCCAACAATGTGGACCCTGTGCAATGAATAACGCTGAAGGCAGTCGTAGAAGTCATCAGCAACATGATACCCAATAAACACTGAGATTTACGAGACCACAGAGAGTTGTTCAAACTTGATTACTATCAACCTTGTAGCATCGCCCCTTATTATCGCCGCTAAAAGAACGCTCAGCTTCTTGTCTGCAGGCTCGCGACGCTGCCTCACCCGCTGCCACCTGCCTGGCAGCGTATGCTTGAACAAATGAGATTATAACCCGCTCCATCAAATCATGCTCCTCACCGTTCGCGAATAGGTGATGCCATAAGATCAAGCTCTCGAAGCAGAAAATGCAAAACGATAAAACGCACAAAATTCATACATCGCATGCTCCAATCATGAACCAGACGCCGGAAACACCATCTCTAGCCCTGCCGTAACACGCTGCACCGCATCGGAGAAGAAGAAGAAGAAGAAGAAGAACTCTCCAGTCCATCATCCTTCGATGTGTGCCTTCGATGCACTTTGCCCCAACAGCTCAAGGCATCGTTGGGCCAAGCTGACGACCTCGCCTTCATCGTCTTCTTCATACTCGGGATCAGGCTCATCTTGACGGTTGGCGATGTTCCTGATCTGCTCGACAATGTCCTCGGCCTTGCCGATGAGACCAATCAGAGTCCTATCCTCGGATTCAAAGAGTTGCAGAAGCGTCCAGACTGCAATATGCTGGAAGGTGGCATCTCCGGAATGGAGGAAGCGGCGCAGATAGCCGTGGATGCCTTCGTTGGGCTCATTCCAGTTTTGCACAAAAATGGAGTAATCGCCGACTACAATTGTTAGTTCCCCAACGTATGACAGACCGGCGAAATTGAGACTTACCTTTGGAGGAGAGATTGCCGAGAGCAGCCGCGCTATTGCCTTGCACTTCAATGCTCTGGGATTGCGTAAGGGGTATCAAAACATCAAAGACGCCGAGATTAAGCAGGTGAGCCTTGAGATCATCGCTGAGAGCCAAGACAGCAATAGCGGCCGTCATCTCGGACTGCACTGTCACGGGCACCTCAAGAACCAGCTGTTTGCACTTTTGGACTGCACCGGCATCAAGAACAAGTGATTTGTTGCGATCAGAGCTCGCTGCCAGATTTCTGAGCGTGGAGATGGCGTGGCATTGGATTTCCTCATTGTCAGTGGAGCCCAGGAGATCGACGAGGGGCTTGAGAAAGTTGGCTTCGATGATAGGAGACTCGTTCAGGGGGTGGATCGAGATGTTGCGAATGCAGGCCACGGCGGACAGGATGAGAGGAAGGTACGACGATTGGAGGAGACGCAACAGTGGCTGCAGGCCATTGACCCGGACAATGTCGAGCTGATACTTTTCATCCGAGGCCAAGTTTCGCAAGGCTAACGCGGCCTGACACTGAACTTTGGGTGACGAAGAGTCCATCAACGTAACGAGGGACTGCACGAGTTTGGGTTCGGTGGTGGCAAGTTTGCGGCGGTTGTTGGAATCGACGGCAATGTTACTAAGTGCGGTCGTGCAGTAGTACTGGACATCTACGTCCGAGGACGAAAGAAGCTGAACTAGCACGGGAATCGCACCAGCATTGACAAGCTGCTGTCGGTTCTCATCTGATTTATTGTTAGCTCGATCACGCCTCGTGCACGGGATCCACCTACCAGAGTGCGTCATGTTCAGCAAAGCGCCTGTAGCGTTGCGCTGTACCCTCATGTCACGGGATTTTGCCAGACGTGTGAGAGGTCCAAGGGCTCCGGACCTGGCAATCTTGGCCTTGTTCTCTTCGTGCGTAGCCAGATTCGTGATACATCCGACTGCGTTGCATTGGACTTCGACATTGGGCGACATCATCTGTCGAATAAGCGGTGTGAGTCCCCCCAGACTGACAATCAAGACTTTGTTCTCGGCTGCATTCATGTCAGTAAACGCGTTTGGTACATGCTCGGCAAACATACTGTTGACGGCCAGGTTTCCGAGAGCAGCACTGGCTGCCCGTTGTACTTCAATGTCGGGACTTTGCAGAAGAAAGAGAATGGGTTCGAGGGTATCGCGGTCAACCTCACGGACATCTGGCGATCGTCAGTATTCATATCCCTTTAATGTTTTCGTATATCCTCTGTGATACGAACCTCGTTCGGTGATTTCGGCAAAGGTCAGACTGGCGCTTCTTTGAAGGTCGATGTTTTCGGAAAAGACAAGAGTGCTCAGAGCTCGGAGGGGTTCACCGGAGAAGAAATCTGTTTCTCCACGCTACAAATTGTTAGAGAACATTCAACTTGATGAAACGACATGCGCAACTCACGTTCTCGAGGTACTGTAACAGGTCGGCCACAGCTTCCCTTTCGCTGTCGGCGAGAACGGGCTCGTACAAGCCGTCGCGGGACCGCCCTGCAATGTCATCAGTATGAAATCCTCGTCTGAAATGAGCAACCTTGGTCTCCTTACCGCCACAGCACGTGGAGTGGCAGACACCCATTGTGATGATGTCGACAGCGCAAAGCGCCCCTCACAGGCCAGGAATAACAAGCAAGCAGACCCCTAGGCTAGGTGGACCAAGTACGTCGACGGGCAAACTCTGTGGTAGACTCGGTCGCGTGGCAATGGCGTTTGATGTTGAGACTGCTGGGAATGATGGGAGAAGCCGGTCGAGATGGATCGCGAGGTGCTGGTTGCTCGAGACAACAGCGTCGACGTGGAAATGAAGCAAGTCGCGGCGAAGGCGAGCCTGTCCTCACTCGGGCTCCGTAGTGACGAGAGCCTGCGAGCTATCATGAGGCAAGCGCGGCGGGCGCCACAATCGACCGCGCCATGTGGGGCCGTCCTGGCAGCTGCCAGCAGCCACTCATGAGCGACGCCTCGCGCACTAGCCACATCACGTTCATTGCGGCGGGTCAGGTGATCTCTACGGTCTATGCGGAGATGATGCTTGAACACCGTTCTACGGTGCTTTTGTGACAGTGGCTCTCATGGCACGAGCGAGCATGTCGAGCTGCATGCCATTGGGTTTTTGAGTGCGGACCAGACAAAGTCTTGAACGCCACATATGCCACGGACGGACGT
Organism: Parasarocladium wereldwijsianum; assembly: GCA_036250105.1. NCBI lineage: Eukaryota > Fungi > Ascomycota > Sordariomycetes > Hypocreales > Sarocladiaceae > Parasarocladium > Parasarocladium wereldwijsianum. Next base: position 8,407 of record JAXOUE010000137.1, on the reverse strand, counting down.
CTTGGTCGCGAGTGAACATTCCGGTTTGCAGTCAACAACCTTCGTGCGCGCGTATTATCTGGTACAAACTATTACGCGAGGATTCCTGGCATTATACCGCGTCGCAATGTGTCAGAGGGCAAGAGAATGAAGCTTTGCAATTGCAGTCAATATCGCTCGACAAGCCCTGCAGTGACCTCTTTCATCTCTTCTGTTTTGCCAGGCACCACCATACACCACGACCCGATCTACTCTCGTCGACCGTCGCTTGACAGCCCAATAGACACTGTCTTGCCGTTGATCAGATATCCTGAGTTCCAATTCAAGCACGTCCATACTCAGGCTGATGCTACCCTACATCGTCTTCAACTTCAACGAGTTGGATCAACTGCATTTCACAAGAGGTCACGTGCACAAACATGCTCATTCTCCAGACTTGAGAGCTTCCGTTCAGGGTTCAGAAGGCCTGAGCTCGTCCTCGTCGCCACCGCATCCGCCAATGACGATTATGATGGCGACTGAGTCCATTTTCACGCCTGTGAGGCACACCCAGATCGGGTTCCATCCGCAGAAAACTACCTGCAGCACTCGTTGCTTCTTCGTCTTTCGCGCGGCAAGCGACCATTACCCCAGGTGGAGATGCCTGGCCAATTCGAAGTGGCCGACCGCTGAAGGAAATCTGCATCACCGTCGCCGCATGAAAACAATGCAGGTCGTCATAACATGGCTGATATGTAGAGATACCATACTATGGTCATGACTGACACTATTGCGACATTACGGCTCTGGTAATGTCTTATTGAGAGCAAGGAGGTTGGGCTCACCGCTTTAATGTATTGGCCCACCGGAGGTTACGGGGTGTGTTCGGTGATTGAGAACCTGATAAGTTCCTCGTTTGTAATTTGGGAGTTCATCTATCTCCACAAGGGTCCAAGGGATTTTTTTGCCATGTCTTTTCCCAGCTATCTTTAGCCGACCTTGCGGTAAATGGGTTCAGTGGCTTCGATCGGTTGACCTGTCATGGTGTCGATAGTCTGAGGGCTGACTCGAGGTGGCACGGCCAGATCACCCCAGTCACGTGACTGGGTCAACCCAAGTGCACCTCCGGACGGTCTCAGTTGTTGTGAGCGGCGAAGCCGGGCTTTCTCTGCTCGTCATCCGACCGAGGGGCAAAAAGCCAACGTCAAGGAGGAATACACGCATGCACGTACTGGAATGGCTGCCCGCAATGCAGCCGCAGATGGCCCATCACTCCGTCTGGCTCGATGCACGCGACAGAAAGTCGCTCAACCAATCTGAGAGGCTAGCAGCACTGGGGTACCACCTAACGAACAGGTGACATTCGAAAAGTCGTCAATAGCTCCGCTCCCACGCTTTTCCTCGTCACCACATGTCGGTTCCTTTCTGCATATGGCTACTTGGCGGCACCCCTTTGCACGCTCATGGATCCGCAGGACCAGAGGCATGCCCGTGACGGCGATTGGCTACTGTGCGGCAGAGGCTTTTAGCCCTCCCGCCTTCCAACCCGAACAAAGACGCTGCGTCGGGCTCTTGCGGGTTCTTGGTCGGCTCGATGATGTCGAGGCTGGAAGAGTTTTCTTTCACTCGTTCCCGGCTAAGACCTAGGGGCTCGCGTCTCGGGATAGCGGGGGCCTGACATTGATCGGCGCTGCAATAACCGCGTGGTCGGTCGAAGGATTCACCAGGTCGTCGTCCATTTTGGGACTGGTGAGGAGCGCAGTGAGTGACCTCACAGCTCGCCACAGCACCGCGGCGGCAAAAGCAAAGCGACACGTCCATTCGCTGGCGGTTACCCTGTACAATCAATGATGGCGGCTGCAGGAGGAAATCCACGGCAGATGATCATTATGGACAGACACGGGATTCGATTCAGCGAGCGAGCCCAATCTGGAACGTAGTGCCGAGAGGAAGAGACGCGCGGGCTTTGACGTTGACGTTGAGAAGTCACGAGTGCCACAATATTGAAGAGTTCTCGGTCTTTTTGATGAATCGTGCTTTGAGACGGAGGGAACCTGGAGTCTTCGTAATGGACGACTCGACCCTCTTTTCTTGTTGAGGGCTGGTTACTTTCATCCATCTAGAAGGATCCGGACCATCGCACACAAAAATTAGCAACGCAAGTGTCAAAGAGTTGGTTGATCTAAAAAGAAGAGGGCCCGTCTGCGCAATAAGCGGACGCGCCTCATGAAAACGACTCGACCCAAGCCGGTGGGTATGGGAGATGGCGGTCTGCGAAGCAGCAGCGCGGTGCTGAGCGTGAGTGGCAGAGAGGCAGGATGGCTGGTGGAGCCACTGACGCACCGGCAGGCCAGGCTACCGCAGTCCCTTTTGTCACGTCTCATTATGATGACCAATGACCGCTCTGCGAAATCACAGCCACGTCCCACCCCATCTCTATGTGCACAGCACAGGGTGCGTTGCAGAAGAGTCAGATTGGTGAGTGGGCCGCGCAACTGCAGGTGTTGTGGTGATGCTAGCACTGATTGAGATTAGCAGAGCGAGAACGTTCGCCCACAGGAGAAGACCCTTGACTGCTCGTTGCGGGCCCCCGGGCATGTCCCCCAGGAGTCGTGCGCCAATTTCGTGTTGTCGCAGCGCGAAAGCCAGCCTCGTCTCACAGTGACTCAGTGGGCCGGCATTGTCAAGCTTGATGATGGACCAGAGCACTCGGTTCATTTCCTTCGCGTCCTGTTTTACGGTAATTATCTTTTGATTGGCCTTCAATCTTGGACCGAGAGACGTGGATCAGAGTGCACGTCAGCAGTCAGGTGAGTGTTCTAGTCTTTGCTGGTGCCTGCAGACCTGTCTACATAGGCAGAGCGAAGCAAAGTTCAACTGAATAACAAGAACCTGCACGTACTCGTGGAGACTTTGCAACATGTGTACTTGCGCGCCAGTCTGCGGATCGTGGAATCATCATGTACCTTGAACCCCAGGGAGCAAAATCGCGCGGCCCCAGTACCCACAACGCATGTACTGTACGTTCTCACACTTGTGCTGTGATGAGTGGCTTGGCTACTAGGCATCATCGCCTGCGGCAAAAGATTCGAGCTGGGTCGTCGCAGGGATTTCGCCCCTTCTCATCCCGTACTGCGTGCAACGAGACTGCAACTGTGTGAGCTTGCAGTGCACAACAAGGCAAGCAGGTTGAAGCGGCAATGGATTCTCTTGTGATGCTGGCGCAGTCAGCGAGGGATCAAACAACCATCCTTTGTTATGACTGGGAAATGAAGCCTACTCTGAAGGGGTACCCATACTCAACACGCGCGTCTCACCAAGCTTCAAAGTACACACACACACACACACAAACACACAACGATGCTCCGTGACGAATGTGCCGCACCCTACCAAGCGACCCAATGTGCACCACAACGACCGCAAAAAGTGGCAGCGCACCTGCCTCCGATCATTTCCAGCACATCCAGGCCTGACCCAATCGGGGCGTGTGCACAGGCAAGTGCAGGTGGAGCTTCACTCCCCCCCCTTCCTTCCCCCTTCCAACCTTCCACTTGTTCCGCACGTCCAGGCAGCGCCCCCTAATTATCGAGTGATGACCTGTGGTGACATCCTTTACAGTCGTAGCCGCCTGCGAGTTGAAGGTACATCGATGACACTGGATCGTGTGCTCAGCGTCAGTGGGGGGCGAAGCTGACTGGGTCTCTTTCCTGTTCTTCTGGCCTGGCTCTGTCTCTAGTTTGCCTGACAGACCACGCCCCGGCAACGCTTTTTTCCTCCGTTCGTGACCCTCACGGCTCCCGTTCCCACAGGCCACCTCCATCTCCATTTGCATCCCATCCTACCCTCTCCCCGACTTCACCTGTTTCTTCCCTCTCGTCCCTTTCCTTCTTTTCTTCAAATCCCCCCTCCCTCTGCAGAGTTGTGCTCGACATTCTGGCGACTTTTAACCATCCGACGAGCCTCCTCCCCGTCCGTCGACCAAAGTCTCCAGCTCGACCCTAAGCGTCCACTTTCGCGCACCGACATCCAAGGCTGTTGATTTGTCCGGCCCTGGAATCGACCTTCATTCGTACTGCAGCGCCTTTTTCTCTCGACTGGAAATTCGAACCCGGCAGCAATTGCGTCTCCTTAAAGGTACGTCAATTATCGTACCATGCAGTGCATCGTCAGCTTGCTCAGGCGCGCTCGACATATTGGACTCGGTTTGCTGACCATACTAGCTGTTTGTAACGGCATCTCCTTTTACGAACCTTATCAAACGTAAACGACCGCGCTACCTCTGTTACGCGCGAGATACTTAACAACATCTCTACCAACGACTTGACATCTTCACTGATCGCCGAGTCACACGCCATCTCTCGAATTGATTTCGGAAATAGCAACTGGCACATCATTCATGGCCTCGACTATCCATTAGGAAGTCTATCTCTTAGAATTCTTTTAAAGAAAATCCGGCTACGACCTTCGTCTTTGGACGCTCGCGACCACGCAGTTTTTCCTGGACGGATAACATATCCGCCCTCCCGACAGAGATTATCGATCTTTGTCGGTTCCGCCCCTCAAACCGCCAAGATGCCCGGAGGCGTATGTGCTGTCCTCGACTATGAGGTCGAGCAGATGGCCGAGTATGTCGCCGACATGGCGACCAGAATTGTAACACCCGACGCCAAGATCTCCTCGGCGTTTCGCAAATTTGTCTCTCAGATTCTCACCTCAACGAGGCTGCCAAGCACCACGATCCTCCTTGGTCTCAACTACTTGGCCAAGCGTGTCAACACGCTGAGCAGCCAAGGCCAATTCAAGGCATCCGAAGGCCAAGTGTGGAGATACCTGACCGTTTCTCTACTCCTGGGCAGCAAGTTCCTCGACGACAACACCTTCCAAAACCGATCCTGGTCTGAGGTCAGTGGTATCGCTGTCTCCGAGCTCAACTCGCTTGAGTTCGAGTGGGTGCAGGGCATGAGCTGGCACCTGTACGTCAACCTTGACCGCAGCGAAGATTACCAGGCTTGGCTTGGCAACTGGCGAGACTGGCAAGAGAACAAGAAGCGTGAGGCTGCTCGGGCTTCTCGCGAGAGGCTCGCTGCTATCGTCCCGGCCATCGATACCGAGATTGCTCGCTACAGCACCTACAACCGCCACAATCTTTCACCGCATTCCAAGTTCATGCAGGCCCAGACTGCCGAATACGAGCGTCTCGCCGATGCCAAAACACGCCTCGACGACTACCGCGCGCGCGAGACCGCTTGGCGTCAACAGCAGCAGTCTTGGAACACTCCTCTCACGCCCCCCGACTCTGGCTACGGAACACCCGACTATGGCATGTCCGCCACTTCAGTCAACTCGCGCTACAACGACTGGTTTGCTCAAGCCTCGGCTCAGCAATACCCGTACGACGGGTCCAAGTACTTCCGCTCTTCGTTTGACCGCAATGCTCCGGCACACTTTGGTAACCAGTACCACTGCGGCGTTTGGGAGCATGGCCTGGCTGAGTGCAGTTGCCAGTCTTGTGTCGGCTCAATGAAGTCAGCACACTTCTTCGGCCAGAACAGCTACGGTCAGCCTGTCATTGGGTGATTCCCATGACGGAGCAGCTCTTGAGCTTGAAATCATCTCTACATTCAGTTACGACTGCACACAACTTTCGGATTTGCATCGGCACTTTCAGATACCCCATGATTTTCTCTCGTCGGTCTTCTTGGCATCACCGACATGCGGATTCCATCCCCTAGGCGGATGTGAAGGGATCAACGAAAAGAAACGGCGTTTCTTGCACACATATTTACCAATGATTTGAGAATCAAGTCTCGGACCGATAGACCTTGGGATTGGGCATTATGGGAAGGCGTTTTGTCTTGTTTCTATTTCGACTGCTTCGGACTAATGAGATCCGATGCATGGATGATGAAGTTCTTCATCGATTTTTTCCTTTGTTCACGACTCGGCCAAATACGAATGGCGGCACACAACACCTGTGTCGTCGAAAAAGAATGTTTCGCACAAAAGCACACAAAAGTTTTGGAAAAGCACATACGGCACCTGGGGTTACCTTGTCGACGTACATTCGGCACTAGTTTTCTTTCTTCTTCATTCAACGAGCAGCATGGCATTTCAGTTCATCATCTGAGGGAGGTTGGTAGAATGGGGATTTGCAGGAAGTGCCCGTGTTTTTTTTTTCTTCTTTTTTCTTCTTCATTCACATGCGCCTGGATTCTCGACTGGGATGATCCTGGAGCATCATTATTGTTATTCGGCATTTGTTCTTTTTCACTACACATGCATGAGGGGGATCACTTGTTTTATTATGTCAGTTCGCGCTGAAGATTCAGGGGTGTACTTGGCTTTTGGGGAGAAGGGTTGTTTGGATTGTTTTGGGTGGGACTGGTCGGCTTGATCTTGTTTTTTGATTCCCGGACGCTTTTTTAATGGTGAGGATTTCTCAAGGAGTACCAATCAAAGAACCAACGACCTCTTTGTTGTTATGATCAAATGAAAATGATTCAATGATGAAAGACATGCTCTTTACGTGATTAAGACAAAAAAGTGTAGAGTTTGAGGCGTAATGTTACACTGAGACGGCTGAACCTCGGCCGATTGTGCATGAGATGTCATCTGAGCGATAGTTCCGAGATGGAGCGTCAGAGTACAAGTACACGAACACCTCTTTTTACGACTGCAGGAAGCGTTCGTCTGCACGGTTTGAGTCCGAGTTACGACGGAGCAAGCGATCATGTCTGACCGCTTCGTCTCGTCTGGTACGGTCAACTCCAATGGGGAGACAGCCGACACGGAGGCAACGCCGATACAGGATGGCACGGCGAAGCAGAGCGCAGTAAAGAACCAGCAGTGGGAGGCAGCGAAGCGGCAGCTCGAGGAGGAGAGGCGGCAGAGGGACGAGGCGCGCTTGAAGGCTGCTTCGGGGGAGGAGAAGAGCTTGTATGACGTGTTGCAGGCCAACAAGGGTCAGTCATTCCTATTATTTTATGTAATGGCAGCAGAGGTATGCTAACAACTATGACAGCCGCGAAACAAGCTGCTTTTGAAGAAAAGAACAAGATTGCAAATCAATTTCTCACGCTTGACGATCATGATATTGAATTTTTGGACGAGGTTCGGGAGAGGCAGAGGAAGGAGGACATGGAGCGGAAGAGGGAGCTAGAAGACGGGTTGAAGGCGTTTCGGGAGGCGCAAAAGGGTGATGGGGAGAAGGTGGAAGAGGAGGAGGTGAAAGCAGATGACGGGGACGGTGAAGCTTGGGGCGTGGGGAAGAAGAGGAAGCGGGTGAGGGACGGTGGATTAAAGGGCGTTCGGAGGAAGCTGGATGGCGGAAAGGAAGATGGGACCGTGGAGAAGGCCGGCGAGAAGAAGGTTGATGAGAAGCCCGCGGGACCAGCAACAGCTCCGCCAGCGCCGATTTCAAAGCCCGAGCCGACCAAGGCAGCAGCCGCAAGGTCAGGATCAGGACTGGTAGCGTACGGCTCCGACAGCGACTCGGACTAGTTCACGAAAGCTCTGGCAAGCCGTTTCTCTCTGGAAGGGCACGAGCGAGGCGAGTCAACGCAGCAAACGCAGCAAGGGCCAGACGCCGCTCATACAACAGCGAGGATGGCGAAATCCGCAAGAGATTGCCCAGCTGACATGAATTTGATCATCAGCAGACCATTTGACGCCGCTCGTCATCAGATGCGCTGAAAATGGATAACAAGGGAACGGCCAACACAGGCGATGTCAGCCTCGTTATGCATGTTGGTCCTGGTCCGGGAGATAAACCTTAAATCTCAGAATAGCTCGTCCCGCTGAGGGGGAAAGCATTGGCTCACCGCGGCAGTCGGTAACAGCGTTGTTGGTTTCGCCATTCTGGGTAGGAGATTCCGGGCCTCCGAGGATGAATTGACGGCCTGACAAGGAATACCAGACCAGATTCGTGGCAGCAAGGACCAGTTCTCTACAGATTTCGTGGAGTCTCTTTACGAAAGGATACTGGGATAAACCAGTCTGGCACGCTTAGCACCATCGTCCTTGTCATCAGCATGTCATCGAATCGTCAATCCGACACAGTGCCCTTTCAGACCTCTCAACATCGCTGACGGGACATGCGATACGTTGAAACCAGCTTCTGTCAAGCGCCAGGCGTGGTCTGATTTCCAAGGATGATACCGGCGTCAAGTACCAGCGCGGGGTGGGCCATGAAGGGGAACGGAGAAAGAGGCCGGGGCGCTAATGCAGGCGAGTCACATTATGGCCGTGATGGGCGGTTATGAGCGAGCGACATGGGGAAGCAAAAGAGCAACTGCATGTTCGCAAGGTCGGCATTGGCTTTGGAGTCCTGGGCCAGGAGAAGCACCCATGCTGTGTTGGGAGAAGAGGCGACCAGCTGGCCGGGGGGGGGGGGGGGGGGGGGGGGGGGGGGCGGGGTTGAGATGATTTGGTGAAAGGGGGGGAGAAAAAA